>JANHGB010068019.1:0-21881 GCA_026283785.1 Coracopsis vasa
GGACATTTCTGCAACTCTTTTCCCCATTCCTTCCTGTATGAAAAGAACACAGAAGTTGTAGAAGTGAATGGACAAAAGACATGAAATTCAAACGGAGAACAGTGCTTACCCAGAATCCTTCAGAAGGGAAGGAGCCAAAGCCAAAATTGTTTTGATGACTCTCATCCCATCATCTCCCCCATCCAGTGCATCAAGGTCCTCATAGCTGGTTGTGGGAATACGAAGACATTAAGAGCAATTCATGTGGCATGAGGCACATCCCTAAGAATGCACTGCCCCAAACACAGGTGCACCAAACACACCTGAAGTCCAGTACTGCTACAGCAGGTAACAGCACTCATAGCTTTGATGTAAAATACAGAGATTAAGAAGGCAGCTGCCACAAGGCTGAGAAACTCCATGTTGAGCACAAGCAGAAAACATCCCCTGAACTCTTCCTGAAAATTACAAGCCACCTGCAGGCAGGATCACACAGTTCCAACCTGTGGATCTGTTCCCTCTGGGCAAGCTGGACATGGAAAGAGTGGGATCACTTGCTTTATTTCAACCATGCCAACAACCAGGCTGGGCTGCCCTCTAACCCAGCAGAGCAAATCAGGATGCAGAAAGCTCAGCTTTCAGAATCCGCTCCGGTGCACATCTTGTAGAGAGGCGGGTGCAGGCCTTTGTCCTGGCATGCATGACAATCAATACTGAGGAAAAACCAGCACACACAAAGCTGTTCCACACCCCAAAAGAGCTTATGCGTGTTTGTGTGGGTTTGTTTGCCTTAAGATGATCATTGGGATGAGAACGGGTCACAGCATTTCCAGCCAAGCTGTTTTCCATCACAAAATGCTGCTCAGACTACTTGTACTTTCTTTCATAAACTCACACCAATTATTAAAAAAAGCAGGAAAAATGTCCTGAACCTGTTTGGGATTGGGAACCTGCTAATTTCCAAGTGTGTGCTTTTTCCATTTATGTATTTAAAATGCTTTGGTATTGTTTCAGACCTGTAAGCAATATCATAGTAGCACTGCATTATTCTATACTACAGAAACACATCTACACTGGGTACATGTATACTACATTTGCATGTTTCGTGTGCAATTGTGTGCAGTGTAAGAAAGCAGACAGAAAACCCTGCTTCATGGAACAGGAGAAGAAGAATCTCTTTGTCTGATTACCGGAGGATTTCTGCATCCAAGGAAGCCATGTCTTCATGGAAAACATACGGGGGGTTACTGACTATGAAGTCTACAGGGCCCCAGAGTAGCAGCTGCTTGGCAGAACCTAGAGAAGAAAATAATCACAACCAGCTCTCAATCACAGCAATCTCCCCTGTAAGCTCAGTGCCAAAATCCTACCAGGAAACTGTCTCCAGGCACATGCCCATGTGTGTTTGGCCCCATTTTCTCTAACAAAATGTTATCCTGTATCTTCTGGGGACAGCCTGGCCTGCTCACTGTCCCACCTTGAATGAAAAAGTGATAGAAAGCTAAGTCCAGGCAAAGTTACCCCATTTTCATATCACAGCCCTGCTTAGCAAAACATGTTACAAATCACAGGATCTTGATGCTGCGGAGCTTTGTGCCCATCTGGTTATTAAGCAACAACTGGGACTTGAGAGAGCCCACAAAGAGCTAAGAGGCAGCTTAGACCAGTTGTCAAGATGCTTTCCTTTCACCAGAGCTGCATAAGGACCTTTAATGCACAAAAGAGCCAGGGCCTCTCAGCAGTATCAATCACCCAATGGCTTGCTCTTCCTTGAGCAGACAAGGCTCAGCTCACTGTGCTCATGCTGCTCTTTGGACTGACACATACCAGCCCTGAATCTTGTATTATGTGAGTGTGGACCTGTCATCAGGCAAGCCTCTTAGCTGCGCATTTAATCTATGCTAAATATCTGGGCTTCCTCTAACATCAATAGAGAGACAAGCACATACACGTTTACCTAAAGCATCCATGTCAGCATGGAATGAATTACACTCTGTTTGTATTTGCCTCTCCCCAGTAACAGTAGAGAGCACCCAAACACAACCTTTGGACACCTAAAACCAGGAACCTTCTCATGTAGGCAGAGACTTCTCTCAGCTGAACATTTGGCCTGGAAATCTCTGAAATGAAAGGTTTCACTGGCTCACTTCTTATTAATTATATCTCCATTAACTCCAACACCCTCCTGACACCTGCATTCCAAAGGGGTCCAATGGCTGTCTCTCATACCTCCTCCCCCATCAAAGTAAAAAGGGAGAAAGACAAAGGGGATTATAACAGTGAAAAGAGTTACTGTATGCAACATCTTGGTGGAGCACATGGAGCCTCTCCTGGAGTTGCAGCCTGTAAAATTCCAGATGCAAGAACAAAAGGAGAAATGATTAGGAGGAATGTTTGTGTGGGTTCATGAACAGTACATTCTAGGAACAGTTCATTAAATGTCACATCTCTTATCTGATCCATGTATATCCTACCCCATCGACTGCAGCTGGATTCCTCTCAAACCACAAGGGAAGTTTAGGATTTGCTCTTTGCCCGAGGAACAAAATTAGAAGCAAAGAGCATGCTGTGCTATGTTCGTGACAGTCCAGGATAACCAGAGTTAAGAATCACTTGAGGGAGCAGAGCCACTAGGAAGGACAGGATCGACTTATAGTTATAGATCTGTCCTAACTTCAGGCACAAGATGTGATACAAGATGATACAGCAGCTCTGAACATCCAGCCACAGCACAGGCCCCAGCAGCACCATTCTCACTAAACCCAAGGTGATGGTGCAAGGAGGATGCTGAGGGATACCACACTAGCACATCAGAGTAAAAGTGCTGTTTGAGTGTGCAAGTTTATATGTAGAGAAGCAATGCTAGAAACAAGCACAGCAATAATGATGAAGGGAGCCAGAGAAAGAAAGATTCAGACTATACTTGTCCTTAACCTCCTAAGTGACATACACTCCTACTACCTGCTGCCTCGAGTTTCCCAAGTTCACAGAAAAGGATGAGAGCAGTTATCATGAAATGCTTTGAAAACCCGTGGAAGACAGACAGCCTGTAAGTACTACTGCTTTATTTAGGCTGCTGCCTTTGCAAAGCACATTCACAAGTCAAAGAATAAAACACTCAAGCAAACATAAGCTTTTTTCTTAATTCTTACACTTTCAGAGTTCAACCAACTACACATTCTCTGGTTTCCAGTGGTGGTAAACATGAACCACATGTCCTGATACTAAGCACTCCTGGTCTTTTTCAATCAGCAATTTACAAAATATGGGTACTATGTGGGTTTGTACCTATGTGCATTCTCCCTGGTGAGATCCACAGCAGCCTCCTCTTTATCCATGGCTATCACCCGGCTCTGGCATAGGAAAAAACCAAACCACCATCAACAAGGTTCCCGAACAGACATGTTCTGCCAAAAAAGACATGCAGGATAAAAACTGACAACTGGCTGTTCATTTCTGGCTCCTAAAAGGAACAGCTCATGAAGAACACATCTCAGTGCACTGAAGGGATCTCGAGTTGCTTCTAGTAAGGTGACAGAAGGCACTCTGCAACATTGCCAGCACCCTACCAAAACAGACAGGCTCCTGATCAAACCAAAGCTGGCAACAATGGAGTCACACAGGCTCACCTAACATGTTCACAGCTCCTAGCAATGTGAGATTCAACACTGGCTAGTCTGGGTAGACACAGATTAAAGGAAGATCTCTAATGCAGGCAGAATCCCTTCCAGCTTTAATATAACCACTTGGATAGAGATTCTGGTATTTTCCATCTGTTACACAGACACCTTTTGTCTAGATACTCCACTGAAGTCCTTGCACCACATTCACTGCATGTATTGACTGCACATACCTGACTGTGTGTCAAGTATTGGAGAGTCCTCTAGTGTAATTTAAGATATAGCACTACACAGTTAGAGATTGGTCTGACCTTCCATTCCACCTTGGACTAAGTGCAGGCAAAGGTCTGACATGGTTTTGCTTTGCTTAATGCTTTTTAAACACAGATGTTGGTAAGTATTTACACGGAGAAAGCATGCTTAAAGAAGCTACTTGTCATCTGGCGATGATGGTGTGACTGGCCAAGATTCCTGGAGGGATTAATTTCACAGTTTGAGACTAACACCCACACACACGAAACTGACCCTTAAGGTGAGGACACAGCTGACTCCATAAGTGAAATGTTGCCATTGTTTTCTCAGTACCCTACTGCCAAATTCTGCCTCAAGCATTAAAGAGATCACACAGAGTGCAAGCTCCACTTAGCTGTCAGTGTGGCCACCACTAACTCTAATCAGTGAAGGCTCCTTATTTCTCTGGGCACAGCTGAGAAAGGACTGCTATCAGTAACAGGGACAGACTGACACAGCTCTTTAACTTAACAGGCAAGGAAAAGAGTGTGAAGTACAGCTCAGGAAATCAGAGTAATTACACTTTGAAGTCACGAAGCTCAACTATTAACCTTATCAGGTCACTGGGAGGAGGAACAAAGGCATCAGCCTCTAAGTTTTACACACCAAGTCTTTCACTTCTGCAGGACTAGGGGCTGGCCACAGCAATTCTATTCATGAGAACAAACCGGCTGGCCTGCAATTCTGAGGAAAGGGGAATATTTTTCCCTTAACCACATGTGATGAGATCTTGGATTCACTTCTCTTTCTCCTTACCAACAGTATCTCAGTAAGCATGTTACATGCCACAGTAATCAGGGCAAGAAAGGCTTTGGTCACCCAAATCTCAGTCACTTTCCTGCTCTTTTCACTCTCTTCAAAAGGTGTGGGTTGTTATCAGGGAACAAAAAGTGGTTTGGTAGCATGCCATGTGCTTGTACCGATCCCAAGTACTGGCATTTCTGTGGTAATCCCTTCCCTGTATTCGTTTAGTCCTCAGTTTCCTACAGACAATCTTTCAATTCACAGCAGGGTGATTTTTAGAGATGACTGCCCCATAAATTTGACTAACAGTGTGTGCTCATGCTTCAGCCCCTCTTGTCCACAGCCCAGAATATCACCTTAAACCAACACTCACCAGTGCTTCAGGCTGGAGTGATTATTAGTGGGCTGTGCCAGCTGGAGAAGGAGCACGTTTGCTGCTTTCATTCTGACTGTGTCTCTGCTACTCCTGCAGACAGCTCCTAAATAGCCCTCTTCTATCTAGCATGAACATATAAAGCCTGACTGTCAGAGACCTCAGCTGCCAAAGTCCCATCAAAACAAAGAGCTGTAACACAGACATCTATCATACTACGAGCACTGAAAAAAGCTTACCTGTGGCAGTTTGCGCAACAGACTCAGAGCAATTGCTCCAGAGCCGCAGCCAATCTCCAGGATCACAGGATGAGGGGCAGAAACTGGGAAGCAGAGGCCTGAATTCTTCTCATACATCAGAGATTCTTCCTCCACAACTAGAGAGATGAGATCCTAACAGAATCAAACAAACAAAACTCTAAGGGAGCTGATATGACTTGCATCTTTGTGGTCTGAGGACTGGAGTTTGAATTTCTTGCCTCTGTAGCTCAGTGAAACATATTTTTGTTGCCAAGTTTTTAAACACAGACGGGAGCAATGGAACTGACATGTCAGAAGTCACTTAAGCTCCATCTCCCCTACAGGGTGCTTTGATTAGTAATCAAATCCTTAGGATACAATTTCCCACAGATGCACTGAAATCTTCCAGCACTGTTGGGAAAAACAATAACCAAACAGCTGGAGCACATTATCTTCTGCAACACCATTTTATTGACTCCAAAATCCCAGCTTTCAGAATTTATAAGCTTCAAAATGTAAGATTTCTACACTGTCTCGGTATGGTATGTAATCTGGAGGTAAAGGTGCAGCTCCTAACAGCATCCAAACCAATAATCCAACCTACAGATGAAAAGCAAGGGCAATTAATTACTAAACGGTTCAAATGAGCAGCTCCCTGCATGGATTTCAGATTGTGGACTCCTACCACATTTTGTTGGTATAAAGTCACATGGAAAAGATTTTCATCCACGCTCCTAGATCCATAAACATTTCTGCCATCACTGCCTCCTCTCTCCCATCAATCTCCTCTTTTCAAAACCCTTCAAATGTCATATAAATTCCAACACAGCAGGAGAGGTATCACAGATACAAAGTTCTATTGTTTGAAAATGACTGACTAGCTATAAGAGAAAGCACACTTGTGCCTCCCTCTGTCTGCAACATGAAGTTCCCTTGCTATTCACTGGAGAAATCTAGTGGACAGAAACCCTATGAACACCATGAGTGCATCAGCAGCTTCAGTAGATGCTCATAACTCCCCACAATCCTTATGCTTTCACAGCACACCAATACAGAAACAAGGCCTCCTACAGTGGCTGCGTTTTTGCTTGAGAGGTCTGCTCTTGGCTCTCCCCTGTAAATCCAGAAATTTACAAAGAATAATTTTGCCAACAAATGAAAGACATTACCAGGAAAATTATCAAGCTTCCATTTTTCACAAGGAATCTTGCATGTTCTTGCCATTAGCAGGAATATTTAAAGCCAACATGTCCTGGCAGACAGGTCAGCTTCTCTTCAGTAAAGCCAAGGCCTTTTTCAGGAGCCAGAACTGGGCAGGCTTGTACATCAGGGCATAAGCCCTTCCTTAGATATATCACCCTAACTGAGATGCAGTGTAATAGATGCCTTGTGCAAAGCTGTAGTTTTTGTGAAGATATTTGTTGCTATTGACGATCCTTCATGCTAGGCCAACTTGCATCTGTAGTAAGGAGGGAGGGAGGATGCAAACAGGTATGAAAATGAAGCATTAGAATAGATGAACCTCAATGAAACATCCCTGGCAGCAAAGCACCTGAGACATGAGCTGTTTTGTCAGTATTTTCTGAGATTTTCCACAAGATATGAACTGCTTTTAAACATATTAAAGTGCTGTGCCCCTGCATGCAAGCACATGCACCCTGTGCTGAGAGAACAGAACAGAAGTGAAGTTTGTACTACTGCACAGCCTGGGATGACATATTTCAACACTGTCTGGGCCTTACAAAGCCAGGCAACTTCCATTTTAATAGAACCCCTGCCTGTTGATTCCTCTTGCTGAAAGAGCCTGAAATATAAATAAATGAAAAGGAAAGATTTGGTTTATTTGAAAGTGTAAACATCCTGTAATTGTTCTAGTGACACTACTTCTTCAGATCAGCCTTCCTGAGCCTTTGACATTTTCAACTGGGCTGTGTGAGGCCTTGCTGCTTCTTCAGCAGGCTGGCCCTGCCAACAAGAGCCTTTTTGTAGCCACTGGCTCCTCAGCTTTCTTTAGGCTCCCTTTCACAGCCACAGCCTTTTGGGACCTTCAGGGTCTCTTCAGCAAGAAGCACCTTCAACTGTTTTCATTGTTTTCTCTTAAATCTTCTCCAGATGTTGAACTGGGAAGAGCCAGAGATGCCCATGCCTTTGTTCACCACATAGTCAATGTCAACAGACTTCATGCTTTCTCCAGATTGTACTCTCTGCCTTCCACAGCTTTTGGTGCTCTCTTCTCAGCAATGAGCTCTCTGTACTCATACTCAAAAGCCCAAGAGGAGCCCACAGGCTGGAGGGTGCTATTCGGAGAGGCCTCTCTCAGAGGTGTGTCTTCACTGCAAAGTTCGGTGAGTGATAGCTATGGCAGCCTCAGGCAGGTAAGGAGTCACACTGCAGTGCCCATCCCTGGTCACCATGTTGTTACTGGCACTGTGTTTTGCTAAAAGCCTCCAAATCATGTATTCCTTGTTGCTGCTCTGGGATTCCTTTCCTAGCCAACTACAGAGGAAAGCATTCTTACAGGCTCCCAAGAGGACTGTGGGAAACCATTAGGGGACCGGACTATCAGTGCTCAGATAACAACAGGGAAAAATAAACACCTTATCTACCCACTTTAGTGCAAAAATGGCTTTTGCCTTTCAGCAAGCAGCTCCAGACAAAGCAGTATGAAAACACTTCTGCCCTGGAGACAGCCAGAGATTGCAGCTGGTTTGGGGAAGCAGGTGCTGATGATTCCAAGACCACAAAAGAAAAGCCACCCAAAAAAATCCTGCTCAGCTCCTGAATCACTTTTCTAAATCCCAGCCATTTCTGGTCACTTACAAACATTTCCAGGAAATCTCTACAGGAACCTGTCAGAACCATCTGTCTCCAGGGCTGATCACATAGTAGCACAAGTTACTGATTACAAATGTCCAATGTAACTTCCCTGCAGCAGAATTACTGTCACCATTGATTAACTTCCTTAAGGTTTACCACGAATAATTTCGAGCTTGGAGTTTTTAATGGAACTTCTATTTTATACATTCCCCAGTGAAAGTATCTTTTAGAATGTTCCTATTGAAATATGACTGATTTCCATTTTTACCACACATATATTAAAAAAGGGATGCTGGTATAACTTAGGCTTTGAATCCCACTTCCTGACTCCTTTGCCTTATTGCCTGGGCTATTCCACGTACTTCTTACTGAGGCAAAGGCTAGCTCTCTCATAATACACTTGCTTATCATAAGAGCTCTAAATTAAAAGAAGTTAATGTGACAACCTGAAGAAACTGCAGCCTTTTCCAGCTATCAGTATCTCACTACAACCAAAATGTTCAATAACTATGAAAATAAATGCAGTTATTAAATAAATGTGATTGGCAAGCAAACCACAAGGTTTACTCTACCTGGCAAACCAGGAAAATAAATTACTAGTACAGATTATTTGACGTTGAATTAAATTTGCAGTTATGTATTAAAAGCAAGAAGCAAAACCACACCCAAATGCACTGAAATAAGACATTTTGTGATACCACAGTCCTTAACTTACAGCTGTTACATAAAACCCCAATTTCCCCAATATCTGCAGCAGAATCAGGACACCCCAGCAAGCATGATCCAGAGTAGATGCGGGCAGCTCACTGCCATTGCCGCTAGGTTTCCTTTTCAGAAGTCATGAATGATTAAGTTATCCAAAACTGATTCAGAACAGTATTCTGCAGATTCTTCTCAGTATTTTTCATCTTTTAGCGAGCAATCCAGTCACAATCTCCAAGATGTCACCACTTGAAACTGATAAATTGCAGCATTCAGCAGAACCCAGCAGAACCACTTTCAAATCTCATCTTGGGAGATGAAGTATTTCTGGGCGTGCATTACAGTGTTCATACAAAGACTACAAAATACCCTGCAGACAGACATGATTCTGTGCAAGAGCCACAGCTGGGGAGGAGCAATAGAGGCAGACGGTGCTCAAAAGTGATGCCAGTCCCAGACACAGAGAAACTGGGACAACAGCAGATTGCCGAAGGCTGTGGTCTTTGTGTAGGATACCCTACATCTTCTCAGACTGAGCAGACCCAGAGCACATAAACCTGCTCATATAATGCCATCATTGCTAAAAGCCATCTTAACCATCAATTTGATCATCAGCTCTAAAGGTTGAGAGATGAAATTATAAAATTTCCATTGGGAAATAAAAGCCCACATTTTAGCAACCAAAGGTAATTAACCTTTGGAATGTGTTAGGTAAATTCTCCACAATGTGACATTCTAAACTGAAACAGCAGGTTATCCAAAAGGGCTTACTGTCACCCATACCATTTACAGGATTCAATACATCCTTCACTACAGAAAAAGGCCACTTTGGATAAAACAATGACTTGAAAATCACTGTGTCTTTATAGTCTCTAAAGCCAGGAAAATGAGATAACTCACTCAGGTGCCTTGTCCCTGCAACACGCTGAGCACTTCAGTACCTTTTAACACTTTTATCCTCACAACTCCCATTTTCCAGAGGAGCAACAGTAAAACAGTGACTATCCAGAACTCCTGAGGGACTGCAGAGCAGAGCACTGAACCCAATGCTCCAGAAGCCTCATCCACACCTTTCCAATGACACCACTTTAGACTATAGGAATGGGTCCCACAAACTCCAGTTAGGAACTGGCAGATCTACAGTTGTGTGAGGGCAACTGACCTCCTGCCGAAAAGCAGAAGTCACAAAGATCAGAACCAGATTCCCACATCATCTAAACGAACAGTTCCTGCCTGTGCTTGAATTCTCTTTTTGGTTTTATTGGTGTAGATAAAAATCTGTAAATATGAAAAAAAAAATCCAAAGCACTGTATTAAGGAGCAAGTAAAATCATAAATTAAAAAGCATCTTAGAAATGTGACCCAGTTCCATATGTGCCCATGGCATGTTAACCACTGGATAGGAGGAATGCTCAACTCTGTTATATTCAAATTCACATTACTGCTTACAGTATGTGTTATTATTGTCAGCAACAACACAGCCTACACGGAAAATCCTGCTAACCAGTGCTACAGGTACTGGCAGACCTACTTCTGTTACTTCTATCCTGGAACCTGGTGTACATGTACGTGGGTATAAGTGTGGTATTTCTGTCGGAGTGGGGAAATGGAACATTTTGTCGATCTTTTCTCCTCCAGTCTCTGCAAGAAGCAACTGACCCCAGCAAAGACAGCTTTGGAAAGAGTGGAGGGACTGAATGGCAGACAGAACCAGAGAGAAACTAAAATCCTCTCTTTGCACATTTTATCGAATAGATGGGTGTACAGAGATCTTCAAGCAGCCGTGAGGAAGAGCTACAATTCACAAGAAAGGCGAGCTCAGTAGCCACTGCTGTTTCTAGGAGCAAATGTTACCTATGGCTAACACTGCTCCCCAGCTATTCACAGCTTGCAAGATACCCATGTGCCCTTCCAGGGCACTTCAGCAATGCCAGCCTGCTCCAGGGTCTTTTTGTCATTTGTTTCAGGCAGACAGCATGACAATCAGGGCCATAGGCTGGGCTTAAAAACTGGCCCAGCTCAGAGCTCTGCCGAGTTATTAGTGTGACTGAATCCCAATCTCTCTGCTTGTCGCAAACTCCCCTTGCACAGTGATAATCAATGAACCTCCCCCTCTCTCTGATTTTAAAGATTTTGTGTGAATGAATACTCAAGAGGATGACAAGCACACCAGCCACCTCTGAAACCTGTGCATTCATGAGGCTGGTAAGCTAAGTGCAAAGTATCAGGAAGGGTTTTTGCATTGCACTAGGCTGGAGGTGATGCAGGCATCAAACGATGGGTTTTCAGGGACCTACCTTCTGTTGTTTAGCACAAAACACAGTGGAGAGAAGGTATTTAGACCCTTGCCAGAAGTGAATTTAGTAATCTACTGGGAAAAATGTAGGACATCCTTGGGAGGGAGAAGGATATCTAGACCTGACCAGCAAAAGAAGAGCTTATAAAGACCAGAAGAGACCTATTACCTGCGGTTTCATATACAGGCGAAACAAACAGTTGCCCCCCATGCTACTTATCTGCAAGCACTCGGAGGTTCTCAAGCTTTTGTCTTTCAGCCAAGCCGCTCACAGCCTGCTCTCACCTTGTGATTCCAGGAAGTCTTGCTTCATTGCCAGATTCGCCCTAAGTTCATGCTGTCATTTATTTGGTTTCCCCCCTCCCATCTTCTCTGTTGAACGAAACACAGAGCTTTGCAAACACCTCCAGCTTCCCATGAGCCTCTGCCTCACCCTTCCACCCACAACTGCTGGTCCCCAACCTCCCCCTCAGCACACACTCATGTTCTGACAGGTTCTTGGTATTACCCCCTCCTGAAGCCAGGTCTGTAGTTCACTGTATTTCTCAGAACCACAGCTGCACAAAGAAAGCATGAGGACAGTGTCTGCCAGCACCCAAACCACAAGCTCCACAGCTGCGTGGCTCCAACCAGCAGAGAGAACAAGGTCAGGCAGCTTTCAGCACCAAGACAGTTGGGAGGAAACAGCAGAGATTCTTGGGGCTACAGAGCTGTGCAGAAGTCCAGCGTGGAGGCAATCACATGCCACAGTCCAACAACAATGAATGACCCATCTGATGTTTCTGTGATTAAAAGTACAAGGCTAGGGAAAACAAGATGAGGGGAGGAATGGGAAAAGCAAGGGTGGAGGTCACAAACTCATACCGCACTCCCTAGAAGCATGCTTTCTTTGTTCCCTACATGCTCTGGGGAAAGCAGGGAAGACAAGGTTCCAGGGGTACAAGCCAGGGTGGCAAGAGGCTTCTCAGGTTAGCAAACAGGACAAGGAAAGCAAAAGACACATGAAAACCTGGGTAACCTCTCTGCTCTCGCACCCTTCCTGGGAATGTTTTACTTATTTGTGTGCTTTCCAGAAACTTCTGTTCTCAGAATCCAGGACTTTCCATAGAGCCTGATCTGATATTAACCGAATCACCCCTCCCCTCCTGTTTGTCCACTTGGCTGCCAATCAGCACATGACAAAACCCTGGGAAGCCAGGCTGGAAACGTAACTTCATGGCAATGGCCCTAGAAGATCACCGCCACATACCTTCCAAAAGCAAGCCACAAGTGAGCCCAGTACTCAGTGGGCAGGCAGCCTATGGCAGTTTTGTTCTGTGCTCTTCTGCTTGGCACCACAGTAGAAAAGAGAAAGTGCTGCACAAAGCCCATGAAACTCCCCCTATACACACAAAGCAAAACACCAGAGTAACTCCAGAAGGAGCCACTGATCCTGAAAGAAAAGGTGGCTTTAGGCAGAAGCAACAACAGACAAACAGGTAAAGGCATGCCTAGTACTGAGCAAGGAGTCTGGCTTCTGTCACACAACAGGAGCAGCTCCTGATGTGTCAGGGCACATGCCAAGCGCTGTGTCATCTGTTGGTGGAGAGGCTGTGACAGCACCCAGAAACGACTGTACCAAAAGGCAGCAATCTTTACAACCCATACATAGCATCATAGAATGGTTTGGGTTGAATGCTACTGCCCAAGAGAAATTACCACAGCTGTCACATCTAAACTTGACCATGCCCAAGAGGGGCAAGAAGAGTGGAACAAAGGCAGTGTAAAAGGCTGTACCTCAGGTCTTCAGCACAAACTTCTCTCTAGGCACATCTCTCCAGAAGCAAGGCACTTTGTTTCTCTGCAGATACTGGTACTGGTCACTGCCAGATACAGCATCTGGACAGATGCACTCGCCCAGCTCACTAATCCCTAGCTCCCAAATTCCAGTTACTTGGATGTCTGAAAGAAGCTGGAGTAGGAAATGTATTTTTACCCCCTGTTCGTGTGGGAATCTGCTTGAGGCCCATCCTTCCCATTACAGCCATTCTATAGTTTGTTTTTCTCCAGTTCCTAGTCCTAAATCCTGCTCCCACTGCTGATGAGTTAAGCTACTCAGCTGAAACTCACAGAAATACAGACACTTGTTCAATCAGAAAAGGGAGATTAAAAAGCTAAAGGCTTCCCAGAGCTCTTTAAGGGCCAAAAAAAATAAATGGATTAACACCACAGAAATCTGTGAGATCACATTAGGAAAGCCTATATAAGCTAACCTGGGGAACAGGTTTGTGCATGGCTTAAATCAGCTGTTGCTTTCCCTGCTTTCAGCACAGATTTTTGCTTAAAATTTATGGTTTTGAATCTGCCCTGGAAATCACCAACTTTGAAGTAATTCTCTGCACTAGCACAGCCTTTTTTTTCTCACGTAGGAAGCCAGGAGACAGTACTGCCACAGTTCATCTTGGTCAGTCAGTCAGGAACAACCCTGTTACTTTCTTCATGTCCTTCTGAACAAGAAGAAATCTGTCCTGGGGAAACATCCTGTCCTGGTTTGAAAGTGGCCAGCAGCAGAATCCTGCTAAGCTCCTTCAGTAATTAATAACCCTTTCTGTTACAGATGTGCAACTTTTCTTCTGGCCTGCATTTAACAGTGCTTGTTCTACACTTGTCTATGAAACCAAAGAGACTTCTGTTATCAATTTTCTGTAATTAACCCCAAAGATTTGTCTTTGATGAGCTAAACAGCTAAACTGTTCCAGTTGTTAATCCACCTACTGGTTCTTCTCCAAACCTAGTTTTCCATTTCTTTCTCAACCAGTCAGTAGCAACTTAACCGGACATAATATTTTTGTGGCTATTCCACTACTGCAGTGTACAGATTGTTTAATCCCGCTACTTGCACTTGGCAACCCCCTGTTAACACACACCAGGATCACATTAGCCTGCTGAGCAGCCCATTGAAAACAGTTGCTTGTGGTCAGCCAATATCCGTTAAACCCCAAATCTTCCTCTGAGCACTTCTGGCACTGAGAAGAGCTGCTTTTCTGGCTTCTGAGAAGCCCCTTAGCCACAAGGCACAGGCTGCACTATTTGTCTCTGCATATAGAATCCTATTAAACACTTGTGCCTAGCTCAAAGGGCAATTCCAACTGCTCTGCAGCAACAACAGGCTCCCTTTGTCATTCCCATTCCCTGGCCTCTGTGCCACAGCCCACATTCAGAAAATATTTTTTCCCCCAACATACTGATTCGGTATTGCCTCTCACACAGGCAAAACCTGATCCATGTGAGGCCACACCAGCAACGCTTCAACTTTAGCACATTTGTTCACAGCTACATTTTGCAAGTAGCAGTTCATTTCTGACCTATTAAATAATGCCCTATTGCATTTGTGTTCAATGTACTTTATAGGCGTTTATATATATTTCGAGAAAGGACCTTATGCTACATACAAGATAGGGCACCATTATCCTTTTCACTTCTCAAAGCCAGTGACTCAGAAAGAAGCAGCTCCCCCTGAAGACACAACAGGTCAGAGGCAAAATCATGAAAGAAAGGCCCATCTCCTGTCTCTGGATCAATGGCTGTACTCACTGGACACTGTGACCTTTTGCTCTATCCAGAAAGTAACCATCTGTGGCAATGAAATTAAGGAAATGAAAGTGCATTCTGCATTAAACCTTTCCTTTCAGCACCAATTAAACAGGAAATGTGTACACTGCATTGACATAAAGCACTGGGAAAAGGCCCCACCTTGCACCCTGTAGATTTGAATATACATGTCAGGAAGCCAAAAGCCTCCCTTCTCTGAGTGCTCGATCTCCTCGAAAGGTTAACAATTATGTTTAGCTAGAAGTAAGGTTAAACTTCATGAAAGCTTTCTCTGAGCAAATCTTTGACTAAAGTACTTTCCTAGAACACCCCAGCACAATGACTGCCCTTCAGCTGACAGATGCAAGTGCACAGCAATGGTTTATTGAGCATCTTATCATGGGAAAGAAACAATCTATCTTGGGAAATAAGATAAAAGCTTGAAAATCATAAGTGGAAAAAGAATTAATTACACAGCAACAGGACTACGAGTTACAAATGCTATAGAGAGCATCAATGGTTTATGTGTTATGCAGTAAGGGTTTTCCTGTTCAGTGAGCAGGCAGCACCAGAAACAAAGAAAATACTCTTCCCACTTACAACATAAAATTAGACAGCTTCACTGTCAGATGGTGTTGTGGAGGCACTATCAGACACAGATGACACAAAAGAGGATTAAACAAATGAATGGAGGACAGATTCATTAGTGATTATGAAGCACAACAGACCCAAATCCAGCTTTGGCTAAAACCAGCTCTTAACTACTGACTGTCAAAAGACGGAGGGGGTGCTCCTTCCATGCCTATCTTTTCCCTTGTAATTTTGCTTCACCTGCTACAAGCCCCAGTCACACCCAGCACACTGAACTAGACTGAACTAGATCCCTGACGCACTAAGTCTTTTCTTATGCTCTCACAGAAGTTTGCAGCCACGATCTGTTCTGCAGGACTACTAAAACTGTTCAGAGTAACACAGACTTGCAATTTCTTACCCTAGGATGTCTTCCAGGCTACACATTCATCCTCACAGTGTACCCCCTCACAGGACAGTGGATTGTTCACATGACACAGCCACCACAACAAAGCCAAGACAGAAAAATTACATAGGGTCTGAGCTTGTGTTGAGATAACAACAGGTCAAGGAGGTGTAACCAGGGGACTCGTGGCTGGCCTGAGGGTCAGAGGGGATGGTGGTACCGTGACAATCCTCCCAAGCAGAACTGGAGCTTTCCTCCCAGCAGCTTCCCTCCAGCAAAAACAAAACCCCAATGTCCAAGAAGCTGACACTACCCACACAGTAACTGCAAGGGATTAAAAATGACCATTTGTTTCCAATGAAATAAAATAAGCCTTCATGTGCTTTAAAACACGGCATCTGATAGAGGAGGGGATCAGGAACACCAGAAATCCTGCCATATTTAATAGGAAATAGAGCTAGCAGGAACTCCGGGAGCCTAAGCCTGGAGTGCCCTCTAGGGGTAACAGACTGGTGATACCTCAAACCACGTCCTCCAGAGGAGTCCTGGACCAACCCAAACCTTTCCTTAATGAAGTCATTATGAGGCTTCATTTAGCCTCTATTTGCTTCGACAAAAAAGGAATTATGTATCCACGGCTGACGGAGTTCTCCTCTTTGTCCTACTTTTTCCTCTGATCCACAGGGCTGATGCCTGAGGTTTAGGAAACCCTGCTTTGGGAAAAGGACTTTCTTCCCCATTAATACAGTGACTGAGCAACGCTGAGACAGGGACTCCTTGACACTACAATAAAAATCACATAACAAAGATCATTCATGAGGCTAATCACACTCCTAAACACCTTCCCACTGCACAAGCCTGGCTCTGATGGGCACATGAGGAAAGCAGGCATCACACTGAGTTCCACGAGCCCTCACAAACCCTCTGAGCACCTGCTGCAGTGAGTCCAAAGCTTTGCTCACAGCAGGCTGGGTAACTAGGGGAAGGTGAGACTGAGGGCTGCTTACCAAAACTCTGCCTCAGCACAGCATGGCTGTGCTCACAGGAGTATCTATCAGCCCTGCACACCAAGAAGTTATGAGTGAATGCAATCAGCTTTGTTGTCCCACTCAGAGCTTGAACAGGAGTTGCTAGTTTTCTCATTTTGGCTGCCTGTCCCTCCCCACCTGGATTCCTGCAGAGCAGAAGATCGAAGCCACATGTGCTGAAATGATTTTCCCAGAGGAAGCAAATGGGAAAGGCCTCAGTTACCAGAGAGAACTTAACAGACTCCAAAGCGGCAGATTTCACACAGGGCAAAAAATTAAGCAGACAACTGAGCTTCTCTTTGCATGTGTGTCTCTGTCCCCAGGACTGAAACAATGCTGGTGGTTTATGTCATACTGTGTTTAACTTCATGCCATTACCAACGCATCTGGGAGCAAGTCATAAACCTTCTGTTGTAAACAGAATAAAATGTGTATCATAAAACCGGCTCCTCTTCTTTTCAGACTCAGAGTCAACAAGCAGCAGCATTTGCAGAAGCTACATAAATGTAAGTAGGAAGCAAATTTTGAAGCTGCTTGTGTATCTGCACCAACAAGTCAATTTAGCGAGCCACATTTACTCAGCCAAGGACAAGCCAAGCCATGTGGCTTGTGTGTACAGTCACAGATAAGCAACTTGAACCTGGGCTATCAATGTTGATAATGAACTGTTTCCTAAAGAGCAAGGATTATTTACAGACATTATTCGGGGAAAAGTTCCAGCACTATTGGTTTTAAGAATGCTGCAGACAAATGCTAAAAAAGAAGAGAGCAACAGATGCAACTAACTTCAATATATTTGAAAGGAGCTACTTCCACTGCAGTTTTAAAGTCCAGTGAAACCTGGAAAAATTACTCTGATGAAATAAAACACAGGCAACCCCAAACCAAACACACCACACAGAGCTTCTAGGCAGAGATGATCAACCATTCCTTGATAGCAGAAAGACAGCAACTCACTCTGTGTGACAGGCTACACACAGTACAGGGTTCCTGGAAGCAGCACATGCTTAAAACAATGTCCCGCCAGGTGCTGCTAAATAGCTGGATGTTGTTTCTGTGCTCTTCCTGTCCAAGTAACCACCCCAGCACCACATCACAAGAAAACTC
Organism: Coracopsis vasa; assembly: GCA_026283785.1. Taxonomy (NCBI): domain Eukaryota; kingdom Metazoa; phylum Chordata; class Aves; order Psittaciformes; family Psittacidae; genus Coracopsis; species Coracopsis vasa. The sequence continues at coordinate 17,743 of JANHGB010068019.1, forward strand.
TCAGTTACCAACAGAGCTCCATTCCTGAGCCATCCTCACAAACTCCTGGCCTTCAATAATAAATGTGCTAAAATGCACCTTCATAGTAAGTACTGTGACGTATCAAGTAAAGTTTTCCCAGAGAGACAAGGTTTAGATTAATCCCCTTTACGCTACATTTTTGCACCAGGGTATGTTACGTGGTTTCAAACACAGCATGTTACACTGCACTGCATTTCAGCATGGGCCAGCGGAGATGCTTTTACCAAAATCATGCTTATGGGCACAATTAACAACATTCTCAAGCATTAGCCACCCCAGCTTCCACTCCACATGCCTTTGTTTGAAGCCTGGCACTGCATGGAGAGAATGAGAGCACAGCACCAGAGGAAGCCTTGCCAACAGATGTTCTGACTTGCAGAGCACACAAGTTCTCCCTCGTTTTAATACTCATGTTGTATCCATGAATTAATGGGGAGTTAGAGGCCGGAAATACTCTCTTGAATCACCCCAAGCATTAATACTGTTGGCAATAACAAAGCTACCCATGGCTGGGCTCCAACTGGCAAAACTCTTCCTTAGAGCCTTATCTCCAAACTTAATCACCATGGAGTGATCACAGCCAGACACAACAGAGCTCACACCTTCTCTGGACACAAGTGTAATCACTATGACTTAGGGCCCCGCCGGCTCTCAGTGAGGTGCTGCTGACACCCCGCACTAAACCAAGGCTCCAAGGCTCTGCTTCTGAGTATTCTTGTACAGGCTGAGATGGGAGGATGTCTAAGTGTTGATTCTCACTAAATTGTCCAGAACCCTCTAACGGATTTTAGTAGCACCCTCTTCTTCATAAGGCATAACGGAAGCACAGGCTGTCTTTGCCTTTTGACTTTTGTGTAATAAAAAGTGTCAGATGAAGGATTCTGCAGACTGTACCCTCTCCAGTGAGCCACAGCTTTCTCCACACATTCCCAACACTATCTCATCCCCAGAAAAAGCAAAGGCAGTCTTCCCATCTCAAAGCCCACTCAGTCCTTGACATCTCTTCTGATACTGTCAGTAGAGGACATTCTGTCTGAATGAGTGGAGCCATCAGACAGGTGGTAGCTGCCATGTCCTACCAGCTTGCACTGCTTTAGTCTTCACATGGACGAACAAGTTCTCTGGAGTCTGTTATCATTTTCCAGTAGCAGCTTTTCACTACTGCAGGATTTTGTTAACAACCTTTGGACACCTTTGAGATTCTTATCCTTGTACCAAAGTACTAGGCCACTGAGGATATAGCAGCATAGGTTTTGAACTTCCAGGAGTCATTATCACAGCAGAAATAAGGAAAGAAAGTCAAGTCATGGGAAGAAAGCCATCAATGGAGATGGCTCTCTGTGTAATTAAATGATATATTAGCTTGCAATATCTCTTGCTCTGAGCCAGGAGGCAAAGTCCATCAGTTCCAGATCACAAGCTAAGAGTTCCCCTCTATTCTAAAAGAAGTGATCTGACCTCCTCATCACTACAACCTCATGATATACAGGATGCCTTCACAGCAAGGCTATGATTGTACTGTATGATGTCATTCAGAGATTCAAGCCCACCCGCACCATGTTCCCCACATTCATACCTCTGTTTCAGGCCGAGGAATAAATACTGGGGGTCTCATCTTTAGAGTCAGGTCCTGAAAGTCCCACTCACCAAGTACATATTGCACTGGCATTCTGTGGCAAGCAAAAGCACGTGTGAACACTTCAGGACTACACCTCGTTACACAAGAAAAGCTCCCAATACCATGCTTACCTCATTACTAACACATCACCCTTCTGAGAGTGAGCACCTAGACACCCTTAAGGCTCTCAACTGTGTGTGCAATGTGCATGTGCACTCTAAGAGAGTTCCATTCCCAAAAAAGAGTTTGCCATCATGCACTGGAGCCAGGGAACTACAGGCCAGTCAGCCTCACCTCGATACTGGGGCAAGTGATGGAACTTGTTCTAGAGATTGTTTCTAAACATACTAAGTACAGGAAGGTGACTGGGAGTAGCCAGCAAAGATTCATTCGTCACTACTTGACAGCCACCCATGACACAGTGACTAGCTCGGTGCATGAGGAAAGAATAACCAAAACCGTTTATCTTGACTTTCTTAAGGATTTTGATACTGTCTCCCATAACATCCTCATATACAAGCTGATGAAGTACAGACTAGATAAATGAGGTGGGCTGAAAACTGACTGTACTGGCTGGCTTGGAGGGCCGTGTTCAGCAGCGTGAAGTCCAGCCAAAGGCAGATCACTAGTGGAGTACCCTCTGGTGTCAAGACAGTGGGGCCAATATAGCATAAAATTTTCATTCATGACCTCTATAAAGGGACAGAGAGCACATGTCTGCAGGTGACAGCAAACTGGGAGGAGTGGTCAACAGGCCAGATGGGTGTGCTACTTTTCAGAGGGACCTGAGGAGGCTGGAGAAATGGGCTGACAGGAACCTCATGAAATCCAGCAGAGAATAATGGAGAGTCCTATAGTACAGGAGAGATGTGGACATACTGGAGTAAGGCAAACAAATGGCCATTAAGACGATTAAGGGATCGGAGCATTTGACATACAAGGAGAGACTCAGAGCTGGGACATTTAAACCCTGAGAAGAGAAGGCTTGGGCTGGATGAGCAGGGGAAGGAAACCTCATTAATAACGGTATGTATTTGGTGAGATGAAGCAAAGAAAACAGAGCCTGACTCTTCAGTGGTATCCAGTAAAAAGACAAGCAAAGGGCAAAGACTGAAATAGAAGACAATTTCACTTAAATCTAAGAACCACTCACCCTTTTTCTTTTTTCACATTGTGAGGGTGGTCAAACATAGGAACAGGGTGTCCAGAGATGCTGTATAACATCTATCTTTAGTTATATTAAAAACCAAACTGGACATGGCTCTGAGCAACTTGCTCTAGTTGATTCTTTAAGCAGGGAGGGATGGACTAGATTTCCAGAGGTCCCTGTCCACCTCCATGATTCCATGTCTCTATGAATTCTGGGGCCATGTTCTTAGCTGCTGTGAGGCACCATACCTCAGTTCTCCATGTAGAACAGCAGATATTTTCTGCAATCTTAAAAGCGCTTAAGACACAGCAACCTGCAAGCCTGATTCCAGGTAGCTCTTTCACAGCAAACCCATTTAATTTTTGTATTAAGAGAACATTTCCTTCACAGAGCAAGCAAATGGAGACCAAAACTATAGCAACCTCTAAACACCAAGGAAATCCCTCTTTAAAGCCTAGAAAGGAAAGCACAGCAACCCCACAGATCAGTATAGGACTGGCACCTGAAGACAGGAGGGGCCAGGGCTCAATTTTGTAAGCACAGAAGGGCTTAATGAAAATGTACCCAACTCAGAGTCAGTCTTGCCATTTTCCTGCTCCTCTGCAACATCCCTTAAACCCTCTTTGCTTCCAGACAGGACAGACAGGTAATTTGCTACCTAACAACAGCAAATGCCCATCACTTGAGTCATTGTAAGAGACAAACATAGCACTGTTACTTGACATGTCAGCTGCTAATGGTCTTCTGTCTTCTCTCTGCTGCCATTCTTCTGGTTTATTAAGGCTGAAGGAAAACCCTCCAAAGGAATGACTGTAAGAGGAGGCTCTTACCTTTCTAGTCGCTTGTTGCTCAGCTGCTGGATTTGCTCCTGCTGTGATGCTGTAAGCGGAGTGCGGAGGCTTTTGGAACTCAAGCTCTGAAACTGAAGACAAGCTCACATTAAAACCTGCCCACTTGTGCCACTAAGGCATCCTCTGAACCCTCCCAAGAGCATCCTCCAGGGAGACCCAGTATTCTGACAAACACACATGCCAGGGGCTGTTAGAAACCACAAATGATTAGGCAAACCTATCTGCATGTTTTAAACCAAACCTGTACAACTGTTCTTCTGCTAGTTTTGTGGCTCAGAAGAATAAGTAAAATTAAGGAACATTCCACCAAGCAAGTTAGGGTCCAGTGTGGGTGTGTATGTCATGGGTTACATTCCATCTCTGCAAAAGAGGGTATTCAAGAGAACCCAAGTGTTCTATTGGCATAAATAAACTATGCCTCACCCTCTGTGCAACCTAAGGAAGGAAAAGTTGTTCTACTTCCTGTTCTTCCTACTCCAAAACCCCCCACTGATGAACT
>JANHGB010068027.1:0-28623 GCA_026283785.1 Coracopsis vasa
AGGAGGCAGAGCATGGCTGTAAGTGGCCTACCTAGCTTTGGAGAGCTGAGCCACTTTATTTTTGTTGTATACTCTAAGGCACCATACATATTCTGGAAGAAACAATCCTGCCTTTCATGCAGCTGCAGTGAATCAGTCTTGGAACTGATCTGGTTGAAAACACAATGTTTTTTTAGTGTGTTATAAAGTCTGGGGATTGGCAGACAGCTGGGGAGATTATTCCGATGGAGGGGCTGCCTTATGCAGGTTTCACCAGTTCAGCTATGTCCTCAGTTTCAGGATACTGTAACATCTTTCAGGGACAGCCACAACCAGAGCAATATCAGTTGTTCTGTTTCATCTGCTTTCTATTTTTATTCTTCTGTACAGCGTTTGAGCAAATAGTCTATATTTATAACATAACTTGTATAAAATTACGGGTGCATCAGAATTGTGAACTTCCTTCCATGACTTTAGTTCTATATATGCTTCTATGTTTACATGTTGACCTATTAGAATTAATATATTACTAGCTAACCAGGAAAAACCTCATTTTAGATAACCAATGTCCAATAGGTCCAGAGAAGATATATGTTTTCTTCTACACTGCCTATGCTGCTGCTTTAGATGTTTTAATTGAGCTACCTAGTTTATTTTGCACTTCTTTCAAATTTTAAAATCTTCAGAAGTGTAGATGAGCATTTTACACATCTTCTCTGACTTTTTTTTTCCCTATTGCTGAGAAAGTAAGATGCATATTATTAAACTCCCTGGGGTTATTTTTGTTTGTTTATAGTTCTTCTTTCACTGAATTTCCCACCTTTGGAATTAGTATAGTTTAAAGAATTGTCATTTACTAACCCAGTTCCAATCCTACTAAAAGGCAGAGTGACTTTGTAGGAAAGCAGTGCTGTTTATACTAATAAGCATTAGTGACACTCAGGAAAACTGGGTCTTCCAAAGAATCTCTGCATGTTTCCCGTTGTCTCTGCCATTCAGCACTACTGAAAGAGTTGATGACCTTGCTGCAGCTAAAAGCTGCTGCAGGAAAGGTTGCAAGGCTATTAAATTAGGAACACAAACACAGTACATTAAGACTAATTGAGCACGTTGATTCCTGTTGTGACTGTGATGTTGCTGGTTTGATAATGACACCTCTTCTGAGAGTTTCTGAAACATTCTAGAGTACCTACCGCCATAGGAGCAGACGAAGATTTAGGAATAGCAGCAGTTTCTGAAGTAATATTAATGGAGGCACCAACAGTTCTGGTGATGATCAAACAGGGAAGAACAGTCCGCTAAAGATTACCAAAATCTCCAGGTCATCCCTGCTATGGAGAATTCTGGATTATCCATCAGAGTATCATGGCCGAGTGGGCTGGAAGTAGCCTTCAGGATTCACCTACTCACTTTAACCTGCTCTAGGTGGCCCTGCCTTGGCAGGGGGGTTGGAGTATATGATCTATAGAGGTCTTTTCCAATCCTAATGATTCTGTGATTTTCCTACCCTGCATTCCTAGGAATTGTTTGATGAGCAGTTTTTCCATATAAGTGAGGCTCCGCAATTCAAATAAAGCTTCAGCTGTATTTTATGGTCTCCCATCTTGATAAATCACCTGAGGTTACACCAATAGTACCCACATGAAATCCATACTGGGAAATGGAATCATGCTTGGGATTCTGATCCAAGAAAAACAAGGACACTTGAGAGCGAATTCTCATGATATTTTACATTAAGGCTTCTTATGTAAGACCCTTCTGATTACTGAAATATTTAATTTCTCAAAAAATAAATAATTTTTTGCTTTTCAGGAATCTTTTTTTTTCCCCACAAAAAAAATTGCTGCTGTGATTTTGAAAACTTTGAATTGAAATTTTAAAAATGGGTTTTGTTCAAAATTTTCACACAGTTCTTTTAGCCAGCAGGATGTATGATGATTAGAGCACTGACTTTTTAATGTCTCCTAGAATAATGCCTTCCCTGCCACTACACTTTTAATACAGAAGTGTTGTGGTAAGGGATGCTGATTCTGTAGTCTGTTAGTTAAACTGAAAGGTTATTATGCATTCATAGATAGTTGGAGAATATGTTGACCAAGAATAAGCTTGAAAAATCATAACACCTAATTTTCACATGGTAAGTGATAAGAAAAAGTTAATATTGAAGCAAAGACTTGCTGCTTAGTCATTATTTTCCACTTTCCACCTTGGCCTTGTTTGATTTGGCTTCAGTTGCTCAGCAAATTTAGCCATGCTGAATCAGAAAGGAAACAGCAGTGAATTCCACTTGCTGATGCATCTTTCCTATGCTGCCTAGTTTCCCAGGCAGTGTTAAATCCACTGCTTAAAAAGCAATTTTATTCTGGGACTTTGCAGACAAGGATGAAGAAATTTTGAATACATATTTTAAATGGTAGTAATGTGGGATTGATTATTCAATTTGAAGCAGAAATTATGAAACCAGGTATGTATGTGTTTAAATACAGTACTGTAGTCTGGTTAAGACCAAAACGAATGGATTTTTTAATATAACCTAAAAAGGCCCCAAAGCCATATACAAATATTGAATATGAAGGCCAACATGACTCCACAAGTACCTTAATAATGTGCAACAGGTCTCCAGGGGTGTCTCAGAAGACAAGAGCATAAGTTGTAGAATCAGTAACAGGAAGAGTGGATTGCAGTATGGATTTCATTTCCAAGATGAGAATTTCTGTGGAGAGAGAAAGTTCAGCCTACAAAAGGTTCTCATGTGGCTGAAAAGTGATTTATTTATTTTTTAATGTGACAGACAAAACTGGTGACATGCACAGCAAATTACTAAATAACTCTAAAGCTTTTAAACCTGGAGAACAATAACTGGAGAATTGCACAATTTCTCACAGATATTTTTTATCCCGCTTTTAAGGACATTTTCTGGCAATTTGAGTTTTTATCCAGTATGATTTAAATATAATTTGATGTCTATCCAAAAATCAGGGTGGAGTCATAATGCTGTATTAGTTTTCTTGTGATATTTAATTGAAGTAGTGGGATTCATGCCCGCAATCCCCTCCTCTCCCTAAAAGCTCATCATCTTCATGAATATTTTACATGCCTATCAATTATGAAAAACGACTAATGTTCACAACAAAAAGTTATGTTTCAGTCTTCAATTTTTTAAGTGGTATCATATTAATTTAAAGACCAGCAGGTCATACAAGACATTACTTGATATTTGTTGGAGCATGTTATGGGGATGTATAGCTGCACATACATTATACTTTGCTTTGATACAGTATTGAAGCTATGTAGTGAATTCCTGTAATTGTCCTCAGCTGTGCATTGATTGATTTGACTTGTAGAGCAGCTGGATGTGTGTAAAACCAATATTCTTTTGATGAATATTAAACCAGAAGCTATGCTCCTGCTGTGCATTAAGTGCACCCCAACCATTAACAGACCTAAGGGTCTGTATCAATGATGGTCAACTTCAGCTAAAAGGGAGAGGGATAAAAGTCCTGTACTATCTTGTATAGCTATATAAGACAAGCATTGATTGCGTCCCTGCTGAGCCAGTTCACACCCAAGAACTTGCTAAAGTTGATGGGACCTCTGATTCTTCACTTTCTGTGAAGTATTTTAATCCTTCATCTCTTACATGCCTCTTTGTTTTCCTTTTTTTTATTTATATGTACATTAGCCCCTTGCCATAATAGGACATATTTTTTCCTGATTTCTTCTTAGAAACAAACCAGTGGGCTGAACAAGCTCACCAGTTGCCAATTTACATGTGATGTTTAAATACGATTTATCACTTTCCATTTGTTTATTTTTTTATCTTTCCTGGAATGTTTTGCTTACCACTTTTGTGTCTCCAAAATGCCCATTTTCCTGCTAAATGGAATGGCAAGAAAGGAGGAAGCCACTTGTTTATAAAATACCTTCTTCTCTTGACTAACATTTCTAGCACATTTTGCAATAGCTGATGTTCAAAAATTCTTTGGGAACATTATTACAAAGGACTCTCAGCGGATTACTCACAGAGCTTAACACATTATATATTACTGCGCAGCAAAAGCACAACAAAGGCATAATTCAGGAAATGTTATTAAATGTTAATATGCTTGAAGTAAAACTGCAGCAAGCCATCATCTCTGCCCTTGACTGGATTTTGTTTATATGTCACTCGTACATGGCTATGGTTTGTGTAAGAAGTTTGTTGTGTAAGGAGTTTGTTGTTAGACCTTTTGAAACAGTTTTGCTTCAGTCTCCTTCCGCCATTGTCTTTTTAGATTATCAGATGCTGTAATTAGGTGTTAAAACTTTTCATGGGTTCAGGAGAGGGCTGGACAAATGGCCAGAAGACAAATGCAAAATGCAGGATGTGGAGTGATAGTTGAGGGAGGTATTGTACCTGCTCAGCCTACTGTTGTCCACTCTCAGGAATCTGTTTCTCATTTCACTTCAAATGCCTTTGCCATCCTGTGAATGCCCTGCTTTCCTTAACAGCAGCGGGCTCTGCTTGTGGTTGTCAGTGGAAGTTCTAAGCTTGTGGTTCCTCACAATGTGAGCCAGTGACTTTTTTACTCACTTTCCACCCTTCAAAGTACCTCTAGGGAAACCCTTTTACACTTCCCCCTGCGTCTTTAGAAGACAAACAGATAAACAAAATCTCTTTAGGGAAGAGAGATTTCTTGGATAAGGGAAGGTGGCCTATGTTTAGCAGTGGATGTCAAAGTTTTAGTTATGCACTGTGTGGCTACTTTTTAATTTTTTGCAACCATTTTTTTTTCCTCGGATGCTCTGGAAATTTCCATTTATTTGTATATGCAAAAGTTGCAGGTTTATATATAGGCGGGTGTATAGTGGTACCAGCCACAGCACATTCAGGTGCTTTTACAGCCCAGTGACAGGAGCTGCACCCGATACTGTTAGATTTGCTTTGCAAGTTCTATATTGGTCTTGCAGTAATGGCTGGAAAGAGAATATTTTCAGACTTGCTGGGACATCCTTTCTCTTGGAATTTAGAACTGTGCTGAAGTTAGAAGAAAACTCTTTCCTCCTGCTGTGCTGGAAATTAAAAAACCCAAACAACCAAACATAAAGCAAACCAAAAACCCCCAAAGCCTTCACTATTTTTAGTGCAGGACCAAACTAAAAATTCTGTCTGCACAGGTATGCACAGGATTTTTCGAAGGAGAGCTTGTGTCCTTGCCACTGTTTTGTCCTTGGGTCTTTTCTCACAGGAAAATGGGAACCCATAGCCCTGAGTGTAGATGTTGGGATGTCAGTGGTAGCCAGTAAATTGCTTTACCAAGTCCTTGCTGTCCTCCTGAGCGCCAGCAGGGAACAATAGGAACTCCTGAGAGCGCTGCCTGCCTCTACCGAGTATGCAGACCTGACATCAGTCTGCTTATAACACGAGTTAGAAAAATCCCATTAGGCCCAGTTAGTCTTACAAAGTGGTAATCTTCTCAGCTAACTTTAGCAATCCACAAATGAAATGCCTAGTCCTTTTTCCAAGTGCGCCTTATAGGCCAGGGAACAAGATCATCACCTGCAGCTGGGGATGTATTCCACCTGCAAGTGCCTCTTTCCCTCCGCTTGCAAAAAGGGACCTGACGGACTGCCTTCCATGCTGAAGAAATTCCCACTGATCCCAGTGATGGGAGAAATGCTCACCCTCGTTAAGTTGGAGGGGGACAGTACTTTAAATCAAGCTTTGTTTAGAGGTGTCTAGGACAATCCTGTTCTTACTGGGGTGGCGGCCACGTACCCTCAGTCACATCCCCTCAGTTTGGGTGCTCAGTGTAGATGTAGCAGCTAGTAAGGTGCCAGTTCAAGAGCCTGAGACCATCCCATTCCTGCTGTCCTGCACTGCCAGGCCCTACATGTCTGTGAAGAGAATCAGCTGCTAATATGTATATTTGGAACCAGTAATTTCTCAGCATCTCCAGGCATAATTCCAGGATTTCTTTGAAAAAATAGTTGGTTCACTGATATAACATCCACATCCAAACAAAACCCTGTCAAGAGTTTGGGGCTCAGCTCTTGTGGCATTTTGAGTAATTTGTACTCAAGTAAGCAAATTGCCTCAGAAAGAACTCAAACCCCACGGGATTTCCCAATGTAGCAAGTGCTTTGCTAAACCAGTGTGATACCTTCATATATGGATAGCTTGTTCAGACATATAGCATTAGAATTATCTAGAACGATGTTACCATAACCTCTGGGACAGAAGCAGGTAGTTTCATCATAGTGTTTTAAGAAGCTACTTTCAATAACCAGGCTGATTTAGAGGGAGTGCAGTAATTTAGGATTTACTTAGTGGGTTATTGCTGAGACAAGTCAATGTGACATACTTACTCCCTTTAATCATGTCAGTGTTATGTTGACAATTAACCTTTGAAGATTCAAAAGCCTTTTGAAATAACTAGTGGCACTATAGTTCTATATTTAGATCTAATTAAAACTTTTGTTCTGAACATGATTTTCTATTTAATGCCAACTGCATTACTTTATCTGTTACAAATGCAATCATATAATTGAATGGATTTGAAGTAGCAGCTTAAAAAGAACAAATGGACAATCTGAGTGGGAAAACACTTCAGGAAAAAATGAAACGGTAATTAGGTGGCTAGCACAGCACTTTTGTATTATTTTATGAAAACCAGAATGTTGCCACATTTTGCATTTTCTTTTCATGATGTCACTTCTGGCTTTTCATGTTTATAGACCTTTGGCTCCTTGGACTAATCTAAATCTAAGTCTTAATCTAATTTCTTTTTTTTTCAAAATAAGTTTCTGTAATGCATATGACTGCTACTCTCCATGGAGTGCAATTGACTGCGGGGTTGGAGCCAGTTCTAACTGAAAGCAATAAAATGCTCACTTTGGCACCAGTGTTTCCAAGGTATGCAGAAGGCTTAGCTATTATTCTGACATTGTTGCTATTGTTAATTGTTTCCTGTGTTCTAATCTTATCACTTCTCTCCTTTTTTTAATAAGACAAATTCAATCCAGTGACTAAATTGAATGATGTGTTTCATTTGCATATTGTGTTTACTTTTATGTGTATAAACCCCACACATATACCTATATATACACCTTAACACCGCCATAATCTACACTGTGAAAGAATGAATGCTTTATCTGGTAACTATAAATTGATAGTGACTGTAGGATAGCTTTTTAAATGTATATTCAGTAGCAAATGTTAGCAAAAATAATATTTGAATATGCATTTGTTAGCAAATATCAGCACCCACATTTCATTTAACAGAGTTAGGGTAATAAATAACAGGGCAGTTGTTTCAATTTAATTGCTTCCCTCTCCCATACTACAGTCTGACTGGAGGGATCAGTAAGCAAGCTGTGTGTTCATTATAATGTCATACATGTCACTGGACATATTATTCCCTGCACTACTGGCAGCCACTGCTGGCTCTCATGGCCCAGGGAAGGGGCACAGTGCCCCCATTGCCTGGCTGGCCTTTCCTTTAGGGTGGAGAAGGAGGGAGAGGGCTACCCCGGCTGGGTTTAGTATGTGGAGGGGGCTTGATTTAAGTGCCTTCTTCTACCAAAGGTAATGGCTTTGATATGAGTCAAATGAGTCAAAAGGGCACACAAGGGAAAGAAAATGGGGCTGAGCGCTAATGTGCTGAAAGGAAGTTTCCTTCCATTGCAACAGGCAAAGGACTGAGTCTAAGGCACTTTAAAGATGGGAGTGCCATTTATTGTGTTTATTGCTTCTTTATAGGTAGGATATGAATTTTCCATTTGCCATTCTGTGTCTTCTGTGAAGACTTGGTACTTGTAGACAGGGAATTACTGCCTGGAAATGGTACCCTGAAGAGGGAGTGCATAATTCCCATGTTTTTGAGTAGGGGATCACTGAGGTTTGCAAGAGCTGATATTCAACTGGAAGCAGGCCTGTGTTCCTGGCATTGGTAGAAAGGCTTCCCAGCTGTGTTTCTAAATAGACTACATTGAGTTTGTTTCATTAGTAACTCTGTTTTTCTGAGGGAAGCAGAGTGCTTGTAGAGCAGAGGAATGAGGAGAACTACTTTTGAGTCTTAAGAAGTCATCTTTCTCTTTCACTCAGACATACTAGTTTCATAGGTCTCTTTGGCCTAGTAACACCCATTTGAAGGCTTCACAGAGCTTTCCTCTAACAGGAGAAACTGCTGCCTCTGGTCAGGAGGCAGGGAGCATGCCAGGTGATGGGGACAGAAGCACCCACTAATCAACTGTATGTGGCATCCCAGGTGACAGCAGAAGAGTCTGCAGTGCTGTATTGCCTACCTATAGCATGGCTGTGTCTCTGTGGGCAGAGGAGGAAAAAGCCTGTCTGTCTTCTACTCAGTAGGGTTCCTGACAGGCATGGTGTGCATGGGAGCCCTTCTTCATACTGCCTAGAGGGTGGCATGAGAGGGTGTCTTCAGTGCTGTAGATGTCCTGCTCAGTGCCCATGGCTCAGGGGTTCCCTTGCTGGGAATGAATGGGGTGCACTTGTGCAAGCAGTTAGTGTTTTTAAACAGAGTACTTCTGTGTGTCTGCAATCACTCAGAGGGGCCATTGCAAAAGCAAGAAACACAGGTCCCCTCTTGGATGGCCAACACTATTACAACAGTGGCTTAGGCAATGAGAACTGTCATACAAACCAACAAGAAATAAATCCGTGCTGCCTCATGGTGAAATAAATGTTTGCTCCTGGAGCGTGGTCTTTCTGCCAGTGACTGGCAGCAGCAAAGCTGCTGTGAATAGAGGGCCCTGGCATATCAGTGATAAGCGTTGTAAAAAGGTGTTACTGCTAAGGACTGTGCTAAGTACATTCTTACTGCTCAGGGAAGATAAGTATAGGTTGTGAGGTAGCACATAGCACAGTTGTCACACTATTTTGAGCTCTTGGACCATGACAGAGGATAAGAGAGGATTAAAGAGTGTGTCTTTCTTCAGTGATCTATACTTTGCATAAAACTATGACTGATTAAATAAACAGGCTGTATAAAAAGATGAATACACAAATGCAATGTGACATTTGAATAATTCTCTTACAGGAGGTTCAAGCCATCATAGGACATCAACCATGCCAGGTGGATTTTGGAGACATAGCCTGATAGAAAGGTAGCCACTTGTCCCCCGAATTGCACTTAATTTGTTTCCCTGAGGTGTCAGAAATTGACTTAAGGGACTAGATAGTCTTGTTTTGACTTGTGCTGTGGTGACTTTTGCTTCAACTCAGCTTGTAATTTCTGGAGAACATAGCAGCTTCAGGATGATTTGGAGGTATAGAAAGCCTCATGAAAAGAAACCCAGGGACATGGTCCAAAGCAGCCTTACTCATTCACTTCCTGAAAGACCACAGGAAAGGTATTTTTCAGTGATGTAATTCTGATTAAAGGCACAAGTTCTTCAAAGGCACAAGTGTTACAGTCATCTTATTCAGGATAAAAACTGTGTCTAATAAGAACATCTGTCAATGAAAACAAAAGAAGCAAGTAATTCTGTGTGCAACAGAACTGAAGTAGCCCAGTTTCCACTGTCTGTTTCTCCTCATCTCTTTCCTTCTTCCTCACCCCTACTAGGGGAGTTTTTGGTGTCTAATGGAGAGAAAACCTGCCCCTTAATTGGAGCACCAAACATACAACGTGACTCCACATGCTTTATTTCTTTATACGACCACACTAAAAATGGGCCTTTTCCTAGTTTAAACAATTAATTACATGCTATTACCAAGCGGAGTGATGGGGTAGAAGAAATACTGCAGAAAAATTAATTTTTGTGTATATACAACAGTGGAAGACTAACATTGAGCTTGTATGTAAAGGGACCTTCAGATGGGTCTTTACCCGCCTAAAAACCTTATCATATAACTTATAGTACATTTCATTTTGTTTTTGTTCCTGATCTTGCTGAGACAGGGTAAAAAGTGCCCACAGAGAGCCTAAAATGAACAGAGCTCTGCCCACATGGCCTTGGTTACAAATTTCTAACTCTCTAATGCAAGAAGGCGTCTCAGAGCCATGTCACAGCAATCTGTTCTGGTTTTATTTATGCTTACAGTAGAAAATTTAAACTCTTAAAAGATGCAGCTGTAGAATTTCTCCCTGTGAAAAACTTTGTTTGTGGTAAAACCATAAACAAATCTAAATGTTAAGACAAATAGAATTTGCAATTCAACATTTCTCAGCACCAGTCAGGAAGGAAACGTATGAACCCATCAGTGAGCTGAAAGAATTTGTTTTAATTTGTTTTCCATTTGGTTCACTTCACAAAGTTTAGTAATGTCACAATTCTTGTGCTTCATTGGAGCTGTAGTTTTAGCGTGATCTTTGTACAGTTTCTTGTATTACAAGTTTGCATAGTATCTACTGCTAGACAGAGGTCCAAAGGGAAAAGGGAAGAGATCATTTTCTGCAAGACCAGAGACAGAATGTTTGTGATTATGCTTTATGAAATTTATTCTGTAACCTCACTTAACATTTTCAGTGTTACTGCTCTGGTATTTTGCTGTACGTTGCTGTATTTCATTACATGAGACTTTTGCACTCCTCACTGCTTGCAAATTCACTGCTCATGCTGTTATCCTAACTTAAATTGTTTTGAGAGCCGTGGGAGGAAATCTGTATTGGTTCATTCATGAGCATAAATCCAAAAAACGTCTTTCAGGAAAACCCGAGGATTAGCATGGTGTAAGTGTTAGCATTTCATATCCAGTCCCTTTTGTCAACTGAGAGAATGCAAATTAGAGTGGCTGGACAGAAGGCCAAAAGTTTGTGTCAGACTTGGACCAGAATTTTCATCATTCTGCTCTCTGTACAGAAGTGCAGAGTGGATGAAATGCAGCACATGCTCTCGAGCCAGAATGTGCCACACTCTTAAGCCAGAATGTGCCAGGATGGGAAATGGGAGCCCTGTACCAGCTATTCCAAAGATACTGTTCAATCTTCAGCGTCAGTCACCAAAATCTACTTGATGCATACGCTGAAGTTATTTAAATTTATCTTGTGAAATTCTGTTGCATAAGAAGTGCCAGAGTGAGTTCTGGCTACAGGATTTTGGTTTTCTTCTAGTGACAATTTCTAATTTATTTACTTTTTCAAATGAATCAGCTTAATTTCTGTAGGATAAAACTTAAATCTTGCTTGAGTATTTGTGCTTGATTTGAATGTGTACTAGTTATGGTATTAGCACATCATCCTGAAAGCTGTGAAAAGTACTTTATAATTCAGCAACATATCATCAAAATCTATTTTTAACCGAGCTCTTAGGCTCATTTTTGAAATCTCTACCTGAGTCAATCAGTTGCAATCACCCAGAGTACACATGAATGATTGATTTTGACATCTGGAATAGTAAGATTATTATGACACAGAATAAAGCACCTGTGCCATTTCTGCCTTGAATGCCTGTTAGGGTGATAATGTAATGAACTGTCTAGCGCAAATAGTTAATGAGAACAGTTAGGATTCCACAGTCAAAATAGATGCTTTGTGGGGCACAAGATTTATAAAAAGCTTGTCTCACAATGCATAGCATCATCATTCTATATGAAGACCTACATAATCATGATTCTCACTTTCAGTACTGTATTTTGCATAATTAAGGTAGCATAGGCTGTTATTTAATGTTGCTCAGCTGGAATACAGACTAGCTACAGACAGGCTTGCTGTAGTAAGAGTTCCAGTGCTTGATATTTTTGTAAATAACAAGAAGAAAGTGTTAGAAATCTTTGAGCACAGATAGTTCTGGTCAAGTTCGTGGAGCTGTACCCCATTGGTACTCAGCATACTGCCCATCACATTAGTACTCCTGATAAATATCAACACAGTAGCAATTAAAAAGAAGTGTATCAGTCCTTTTGGGAAGTGAATCAAGCATTTTCAGACTGGGGTTTTATTTTTCTTGGCTTGCTAGGAAATTGGTTGTAGTTCCTACTGCTTTTGTAGGTCTCTATCTTATTGCTAGGGAAAATCAGGCCTAGACTTTATAATGGTTTATAGTTCCCCGAATTCTCAGAATAAGTCTGGAAAAACAAAAGTTCATATGCCATATCAGATTAATTCCACTCCTTTGCTGCGTGTGCCTTTAGGTGCTAGGGCAATGCCTTTCTGGGCCTGTATGTACAATCAATGGCAACTTAAGTAATTCTTCATATGCTTACATTGTCCTTCCATATGTGACAGAAAAAGCTGCTTTTCATGATGAAGCTTTTCAATAGCAAAATGTCAGTAACAAAACCAACATTCTATAAAGTCCAGTCAAAAGGGTATTTTAAAACCAACAGCTTTCATCCAGGAGAAAGTCACAACTTTCCTACCAAAAACCACTGGGATACTGTGGCCTTGAAGAAGTTGGTGGTGTTTGAATTGGCTTGTGATTTTCTTGACGTTTCAGGCAGTTTTGCTTGTTGCAAGTTGTGTTCTTCAGAGCGGCTAAAACATTGGGTATTTTCAGTTAATCCCTTTTGCTGGCTGTGCCACAATCTTCAGGCTGTACCCAGGCAATTCAGAAAGGAAGAAAAGTTAAGTCACAAAATATTTTAGTTTGGAAGGGACCTCTGGAGGTCATCTTATCCAATGCCCTTCTCAGAGGTCCAATCAGATGAAGTTGCTCTGGGCTGTCCAGGTCAGTTTTGACCACCTCCAAAGATGAAGAACCCATGGCCTCTTTGGGCACCTGTTCCAGTATTTCACTACCTTCACGAAAGTTTTTTTCCCCCTAATATCAATTCAGAATTTCCCGTGTTCCACTTTGTGCCTGTTGTCTCTCATCCTATCACTGTGCACCTCTGAGAAGAGTTTTACTCCATCTTATCTCTGTCTTCTGATCAAGTAGTTGTGGACTGCAATAAAGTGTCCTTTGAGCCATCTTTTCTGTAGGCTGAGCAGACCCCGCTGCCTCAGCCTCTGCCTATATGTCTAGTGCTCCAGCCCCTGACGAGCTTGGTGATCTCCACTGGACTTACTCCAGTGAAGCAATGCACTTGTGCTGGGCAATCCTAAACTGAACATAGTACTGCAGTGCAATCTCAGAAGTGCTAAATACAGGAAGCATCACTTCCCTCGTCCGGCTGGCTACTTGCTGACACAGCCAGGGATGTGTCTGTCCTTCTTCACCACAAGGGCACAGTGATGGCTCATGTTCAGCTTGTTGCCCACCAGTACCCCTGCATCTTTTGGTGCAGAGCTGCTCCCAGACAGTCAGCTCCCAGCCTGCAGTGGTGCATGAGTTGTTCCATCCCAGATGCAACACCTTGCATTTGGTCCTGTTGAACTTCACAAAATTCTAGTCAGCCATTTCTTCAACCTGTCCAGGCAGCTGAAGGATGGTTTTCCTTCCAATCTACAGTCTACAAGAAGATGAGAAAGATCTTTGGCTATTTATTACTTAGTTACAGAAAGTTTGAAAGGGATCTCAAAGACATTAGCAAGAGTTAGGGGTAGATTAACACACATAATTTAACCTAGGCATGAAGTCTAACTTATTGTGTATGTGCACTGTACAGACTCTGAGAAGAGCTATTTTTCTATCCAAAAATGTGCACATTGTCCTCTGGAAACATCTCTATTGATCTCTTTCTCTCTCCATTTACTGCAAAGGGAAGCTCCATAACAAGCTTCACCATTACTGTTGGGTAATGTCAGCTCTTACTTATCTAGGTAATGCTGGACTTCTAGTAGTCTCATTCCATCTGTAATCAATAAATAGATATTAGGTGACAGGTACTAGACTGCTATTGATTGTGCCTTTGCCTGCTCCAGAGTTCTAATAGTAGCTTCCTTCCCTTTTTCTCCTTCAGCAAGAAGAAAGATGGCAATGAATACATTGAGAAGAAACCACTGTGTGGCTAGCTGTTGAGGGAGACACAAGTCTTATACAGTGGGGTGTTCCTTCTGCTATGTCTGCTTTCACTTCTGCCAACTGCTTTGATTTAAATTTTCCAAATAATGAGAATTTGATCCTGCTGAAATCTGTATTTCTACTACTTTCTTTCTCTGGAGGCAGCATATCCAATAAAATACTGTCCTGAGAGCTTAATGGTGTGTATGCAACTACATGAAAGAAAGAGCTGTGTGATAAGTAAATCCTGAAGAAAGAAGTCAAAAGGGTAGGAAATATCACAGGACCATTCCAGCCCGATGTGCTGAACTGTGCATTTGTAGGTGGAGAAGAGAGCACATCCCTTATGATTACACATTTTGCTGTACCCTGGTTTAATGTGTGACAAAGAACATACTGCCTGAAAAAACCCCTTCAGAGTTACTGAAAATTTGCCAGTCAAATTTGCCTTGAAAGTGCAAAGTATTTACCTAGGGATTGAAGCCAAAGAGGCAGCGCAGTCATTGTGCTCTGGGTAGCAGCTGGTTGCATTGCAGGGTTTTTTGTGTAACTTCCACCTGTTTACACAAGCAAGACACAGCTTAAAAATGTGTCCAGCTCCCAATCTGAGAGCTGCTTCCCCACAGCCCTCTCCTGCACCAAAACCCCCTGGTGACACTCCATACAGGGAACTGGGCACAACTGCTGTCATGCACTCCTCAGTGCATCCTGTGCTGCACTGCTTGGTGGGGTAGGTTGCAGCCCTGTGGATACAGTAAAAAAAATACTACAGTTTTGCTGTAAGACTTCTAAGTTAGAGTTGCCTCTGGCCAGTGTCTCCATATACACATGCGTGTATACTACTGCCTTCTATTTCAACCCAGGTTGCTTTTTTACTGCTAAACCTACATACTAGTCTACCACTGAATAAATAATAAATGGCATATCACTGAGGCTTGACTTCTGCCAACACCCTGTCACTGAAGTGAGGCCGTATAATGTGAGTTTACATTTTCCTACCACTGGATATCATCATGACCATCTCCACCATGACACCCAAGAAAACCCCAAAGCCTGACATCTTTGCTATTGTAAGATACACATTCTTGGACTTACATAAAATTACTTAATGCATTAAAGGGGTATATGAGCAATCTTTCTCATGAATTTACATGTAGGGGGAATGA
The DNA here is from genome assembly GCA_026283785.1 of Coracopsis vasa. Lineage (NCBI taxonomy): Eukaryota > Metazoa > Chordata > Aves > Psittaciformes > Psittacidae > Coracopsis > Coracopsis vasa. The sequence goes on from JANHGB010068027.1 coordinate 14,973, forward strand.
AGGAGCAGTACATAGCCATATTGGATGAGGTGACTGATGGGTACCTTCCTCAGACATAGCAGTATTTTATATCTCATCTGTTTGGTGTATACAAAGCTGGGCAATGAGAATTGAATAAATTCTGTTTTACACAAATTATATGTAGGTAAACTCCACATGCCTGGATTTCTTCCAACCACAATATGAGGTTTCCTGCTTGACCCCAAGGTCTTTTTCTGTTTGTTCTGGTGCAACAAAAAGATTGACCAGGTTAATTTTATTCATTTTGCTTTGAGCTGCTGGACACAAGGGTTTTTTCTTACCTGTTTAATTTGTGCAGAAGAAAATGCTGAGAAAACATCTGGCATATCCAATTAGGTTCAGTTCTGAAAGAAATCACTCCAAGGTTTTTTAGAATGGAGCTTATAGAACTTTTAAAGCAGTATTATTTATTAAGCCATGCTAGAATAGGGTGTTATAAAGCTCTGGCTCAAGTTCTGAAAACTAAATTGGACTGAAAACTTCTTTTAGATTTTAAAGTGTTAAGGAAATTGTTGCTGCTCAGTTCTTCATTGCTGCAAACAGACAAAACCAAGACCAACTCCCTGGCAGGTAGTGAAGATTGTAGGCAAAGCTGGAGATGTCCTTTCGTATTTGCTCTAAACTCCTGATTGCAGCTGTAGTCAGGTACCTTCTTTCAAGTTAGAAGGTTACCAATTGGTAAACCAATTACAAAAGGTTTGTTAAATTGTTCTTTCACAGAAGAATTACTGATCTTGACAATATGACTTGTAACGGTAAGTCCTCTATGAAGCCAAGCTAGCAGGGGGACACAGTTCTCATTAGGACTGGTGAAAGCATGGTGCCCACATCTAGAGAAGAGCAGATGTTTCTAGATACAGCTTTTATCCTGTTTGGTAGGTTCTTTGAGCACTGTAATGAAAATTCATTGATCGGCTTAATTATATTTTTCACTGAGACAAAAATTTTTCTATTGCTTATAATAGATATAGCAGAGATGGGATATTAGTTGGGTTACTGCCACGGTCATGTTGTCCAGTGTATACATTTTATTTCCTTTTAAAAAGTATGTAGACTGCTGATACTTCTGCTTTTTGAAACAAGTTGAGAAATGGCAAATCAGCAACTAACTTGTTTGGTTTCACATTATCCGCAGTGATTCTGTGCCCTAGATTCATGTTCTGTACCCTGCTGTTCTCTTTTCGCTGATGAAAACTATTCATGACCAGCTTCCCCACGGAGCAGTAATGCCAGGTACAGTGAGAAGCAGGAGAGCTGAATGCCATAAAGAACATAGTAGTTGAGCTGTTTTTCAGCTGGGCTGGTAGCCCCTTAATTTTATTAAGGGTATTAATTTTGAAAGTGCAGAGGGACTGAATGTATCAGAGGACAGATTCCTGTAGTCATGTCCGCATTCAACTTGACACGTGTGTTCATCCTCCATAGTTTATTTGGATTTTTAGAAATGTTAGGGCATCTCCTGGGACTGCCAGGGAGTCTATTTGGGCTGCATTAGCCACTGATGTTCTTTTGAGTATTTGTGCCTCAGAGGCACAGAATATGAAATGTAAGAGGTGTTCCAGCATAACTCCCCTCTTTCCCCAGTGCCAGAAGAGCTGAGCTGAAAAAGAACATGGCACAATCGTAAAAACGGTATCTGTCTACCTGAGGGTTCCCAAAGCTGCTAGCAGAGATGGAGTTTAAAGAGAGGCAATAAAAAAGGGCAGCTTTTGGACCATTTCTCCCCAGGGTGAGCAAGGTCACTGTGAGAATTCATAAAAGACAAATATGAAAGCCACGCCTGGGCTTTTCTGTCTGATACTTCGGTACCAGGAAGGTCACAGGGGCTGAGCCCTGCTGCAGCACTGCGAACATAATTAAAGTGTAAAATGACAGCAGACGGTATATTGTCAGTGGAAAGTTTGTCCAACTGCTGCCTGCAAGTTGCTCTGAATCACTTCAGAAATGGTGACATCAGTGTGAATGCTCCCAGCAGCAAGAGCCACTGAGGAAAATGTTTAGAGCTTTGCTTAATTTCTGACAGCTAATGAGACCTACAGGGAATATTCACAGAGCAAAAAGTACCTTGTTTTGGCTTGTTTGCTTTGTAATGCAGAATATTTATTGGTCTCCAGTCACTCACAGATGACACTTCCCTCTTTCAATCTTTGGCTTCTGCCATTCCAGATATAAATAAATAAGAAGAGACAGACTTTGCAAACTGCTTTTAAAAACTTTCCTTGCATTTCCCCTGTGGGACCTGTTTGCTCCTCTTTGTTAAGTATTTGAGCTATTGACCTTCCTGATCTCTGGCACAGGAAAGCCAGGGCCTGGCTCCTAAGCCAGCTTCTCCTGCTTCCATGCAGGAAAAGCCTTAGGTCTGCAGCCTTGATGATACAGCCTGGCACGTATATGGACTGTTGTACCAAGGAGACATCATGATGCCTGTGGCAGGATGTCAGGGTGATGGCTCTGTCTCATCAGCTTAGTTGAAAGAAAGACTGTGTTCAATGAAAGGTAGTAGGGAGAATCCTCCCTGCAGAGCGTCTTTTGCAAACACAGATTAAAGAGGAAGAGTTTGTTCTGTCAATAAGTTTTCCCTCTTTTGCTATCTTCTCAGGGCAGACATCCTTCTCAGGCTGCCCTGGCTATGGCATGTAAACACAGACAGTGCCTGTGGCATAAACACTGACACACACACGACTGCCAAATGAATCAGGGGTCTCATGAGGTAGCATCACCACCCACATGCTCAGAAATAAGGATGATAGCTCTAAGGAGATGTGCAAGGCTGAAACTCTCCTTGCTTATCAAGGAATAAATGTGATAGAAGTCCTTTCGCTTAGCCATCACATGGTTTTCCTTCGTCAGAGGCCTGATGATGACATGCCAGGAGGTAAATGTACTCTGTCTTAAGCTGTCTGTCTATAGATAAACCTGTCAAAAGGCTAAGTGATATATACGAAATTCTTCTGTCTGCCTACAATAGTGCAGCCAGTGAGCACTGGTGCTCGATGTCACTTCCATTGCTTCAGACTCAGAGAAGAAGAACCACTCCATTGTAATAAGGATCATAAATCCTAATGAAGATTATTGGTTTGAGCAATGAAAATGTGTACTGAAGTCAATGCGACTTTACCTACCGGCTACTAACTTCAATTATCACAGCTGGTTGTGAAGGCCGGAGTATGCAAGAAAAAGAAAAAAACACCAAAAAAAAAAAAAAAAAAAGCTGGTGTAGCATTAGTTGGCTTTTATAACAGATACAGTTCAGCTGCTGAAAAAGGACCATGTTGGACACAGTCTTATTTTGATGGGAAAGCAGATGGTTACTTCAGTTGGCAAGGATTATGGAGAATGGTTGGGAAGTGAGATAAATAGGAGTTAGAAGATTTGTGGGTTTGTCTGCAGTGGAAAAGAGTGTGAGAGGAGAATGAAGGGAGTTGTGGAGCTGGAGGTTACAGTACAAAGTCAGTATTATGTGTGCAGGCACAGCAAAGAGAAAAAAATCCTTCAACTTTCTCCCTTGGAATTTTCGTAGTTATAAAATTGACTTTCATGCTTCCCTTTAAATTACTCCTGCTATGTCTAAATTCGCTCCTTACATTATATCATATGATTCACTATTTTGTTTATTTTGCAGATCAGATACTTTGCAAATCTTGAAGAAAACAGTATAATGCTCTAGGGATACTAGGTCGATAGGCCTTCACAAACAAAGCTGTGTGAAGTTTAGTAGTTTCAGTTGGCTAGAATTTCTTGAATCTTTTTTCTTCCTTATCTAAATGACTTAGATTAGAAAACAACTATTTCCTAATAGAGAATTTCAGAACAAAATTCTTTCCAAATCTCATTTTTGACAAATTTAGTTACAAAGTTGATTAAAACAGTGATGGTATTTTGATTCCAAAATGAAGTGCTGGAGTTTTTATCCCGAGGTTACTCTGTACTAAACTTATTTTTCTGTTTGCAAGGCTCTGCAAAACACTTGAGAGGAAAGACTGAACTGAAGTTTGAAATTAAATGGATGTTGTTTGGCTTTGGATTGCATTGTAAAAGCTTTTCTTATCCTGGAACAGCTTCTTCTCCCTAGAGAATATCTTCCTATTCCTCCCAAATGTTAAAAGCTTTTCAGTTGTGTTTGCTTCATAAAATCTTTAGTATAATGTGAAATTCTGCATTCTGTCTTTGTGAAATTATCCAAAAAGCAAGAATATTCAAGGAAGTACGTGTATTTTAAGCTAAAGAGGTACCTTACTTTCTGGGGCTATTTCATATCTAACTTACTTTGGGGGAGGGGCAGGAGATGATGAACCTAATTGTTTGAGTACCAGATGCTGCAGAGAAAATCAGGAGGAATGGGACTAATTCTGTGACAAACAAAGGACATTCAGATCCTTTGATAGGATAGGAGGATAGGATAAGGATCTCATCCATTTTCCCATCTCCTGCTTTGGCAGGTTACAAAAAATGAAAATCTCCTCCTACATATATACAAAACATGTGTATCTATAATTTCCTTCAGTATTCTAACAGAATTCAGAATGCCTGATTATTGTGTGCTACTGGTGCACCAGTGGAAATCACTGGCCCCAAGGTTTCCAGGGTTTTTTCTTCTATTAACAACCCCATATTCTTCAGTCCTAGAATGTAGTGTATAAATGGTGTAAAAACATTACTGGTCTTTTATGTCCTGATTTATGCGAATGTATAAATATACCCTCAAATCTGCTACCTTAAATGAGACTTGAAATGTTGGCCTGAATGAAAATGCGTCTCTGAATTGGTACGGCAGCCATTTAAATTATCTTTACGTTTATATTTTAAATCCTTCTCCTCTGATTTTTTTTTCATGGTCTATGATGTAGGAAATGAAAAAATGACTTATACCTTGCAACTGCTTTCTTACCTCAAAGCATCTATCAATAGAGATGGAAATGTCCTTCACAGATCAAAATGTAAATTTTCAGGGTGAGTCCTCCTCTTTTAGGAAAGGAAAGCTTTGAGTACATCCGTATAGTTTTTGTGAGCTGGAAGCCCTGCTCCTTCAGACTAAGCAATGAGATTTGGCTCACATCAGTTAGGCTGGGGCTGAATCCTCAGGGGGAGTGAGTGAAGGTTGGTGGGAGCTTGGTGTTCAAGAGCTGTTACACCAGTAGAGTACCAGGCCCTAAGCCTGAAATAGGGATCAAGCCAAACTCGTGGTGTATATGCACCCTCTGATGGTTGTTTTGATGCAGCTTTGGATTTTTATTTTTTAGAGATAAAGAATAATAAGAGAGCTGTGGTAGCGACTACTTACTTATACTCTTTACTATATCCTTGAAAATCAAACTAAAATGTTTTCCAAGCACAGCTTTCCTTGAAAATTAATCTAAATTAGCTATTTTCTGTCAAGTGTCCATTCAATGCACTGCAGCTATTCCTGATTAGCTGTACATGGGAACACACTTCCCTATGCCTGTTTGTGTTTATCTTTATTCATTCTGAAAAGGAAAGGTCAGAAAAGGAGAGGATCCTGCGTAGAGGAGTGGAATTGATTTGGAATGGCAACATGAAATGTTGTGATAGGAAAAGTGCTAAAACCAGCAAAACCAGCTGAAAGGTTTGAAGCATTTGTAAAAGCATAATGTGCAAAGTGTTAAAAGAGACAAAAGAAAACATGGCTGACTGGTTCCTGTCACGGTGCTTTTGTGGTCACCTGTGTCTATGTTGTGTCCTGGTTGTGAACCCACCAGTGTAATATGGAAGAACTCGCAATGTTCCGTACTGAGGAGTAGGGCTCTGTTTTGATGGCCTCAGTTGTTGGCTTCTTTCTGCCGACGAATACACCTGTCATTTTTACATGTGTTTTTATTCTTCTGGGGTATTCTAGGCTGAGAACAGTCATTTCTTTAGCAAAAATTTGTTAAAATAAGGAAAGTAATGTTTCCTTTATAATCTTGTTCTACAAAATTAATCTAATCCCAGACCTGATATGGGTGGCCAAGCCACATCTGTCTTGTGAGTGCTGGCTGAATTCAACTTTCTTATTAGTTTTCATAAAAAATAAACAAATTCTTCTTGCTTATTTTGTTGGCTAAAATATTTAAGAACTTCAGTGCCAGAAGTTGCACTGAAGATAGTTATTAATAATCACAGCCTGCAAGACCACAAATCTGCAATATATTTGCCACTGTATTCAAGACAAAGAAATACTTTGTGAATATTGTCAGAATAGCATCCAACAGCTGGTTAAACACTCAATCAAATAGAAATGCTATAATGCTTCCAAAACCCTCAGCTTGCCACTGAAAACCAGCAATTTCCATGCATACATTTACATTTATTATTAAAGTCATCCTCCACTGCCATCTTTCTGAAAAGTCCACTGTTTGCTTATAGACAGCACACATTCAGTGTCTATAGCTTTAAAGTGCAGATGTAGAAGCAGAAAAACACATGAGAAATAAATCAAAATGACCTCTCCAGCTTGCTGAGTTGTTCTATTTCAAATATGATTACTGCTCGCTGAGTTGTTCTACTTTGAATGTGATTAGTGCATCCAAATTGCTACTCCAGCTGTTGGGCCTCGCCTAAGGAGTGATGTCTTTGATGAGACCTTTCACCAGTCTTGCTTGTAGTACGTCCTCTGTCTTGTAGCGCTTTAAGTCAGGAGGTTCTAGTAGACAGCACTTAGTTCCTCCATCACTCAGTCCCAATCAGCATATACTGGTGCCTGGGGTTGTTCTTTCCCAGGTAAATGGCAGATGTAACCTAGATAGATTGACCATTCTGAATGTATTCTATTTCACTTGCATTCACCAGGACAAGTCTAGTGAAAAGAGGGGCTGGCAGAGGCTTTCATCCTCTCTTGATAAAAATGCAGTTGTAATTAACATTTTAAATTAACATTTTTTACTCATTTGTGTCTTCTGTTCCACAGCTACAGGAACTTTTATTTATTCCTTCCATTGCTACTGCAAATACTTAATTCATGTAGTTTACTGATTCGGTCGCAGCGTGTCATTCATTTCAAACAAAAATCTCTTTGCCTCTCACATTATCAATTATTTTCTGCCAGCAGGGGTCATACGACGACCGCAGCTTCTCAACTCTGCAGTTGCCTTAGTCACTGATGCAGCGCATCACTTCTGGGTAAAGGCGCTTGGAAATGCAATGCCTCTCAGTTATAGAGAGATGGGAATGACCGTCTTATTACATAAATATTTTCTGAGAAAGATCGCATCGTATCTGTAGCATTATTTTTGTTGGAAGATCAGATTTTTTTGTAATGGTGTGTTAAGTGTTGTAACAGCTCAAATAAATGTACCCATTCTGTACTTCACTGTGTTTGCAGGCTGTTATTGCTCTGCCAGTGTTAGACTTGACTCACCAATCTGTGCTAAAATGAGTATAAAACTTCCTCTAGGGAAGTAGAAAAGAAAGACTGTTGGAACCCCACTAAGAAAAGTCAAATTGACAATTGGGAATTGAAATAAAAACATTAATATCTTACGTTTTCGTGTCTCATATACCTGTTAGAATTGTCTCCTTAGCAAATTTTGCTCCAAGGAAAAAAAGTCAGCAGTGAAGACAGAGCAGCTAAAGAATGTTACATAATTTGAAAACCCCACTAGCGGGATCTCAGTGGCTCCATTCTCCAGCTGCAGTCGGGGAATCTGGACTCGCATTCAGGTCTGAGCTACAGGTGGCTTGGTGGTAATAGGAATGTCCTGTGCTCCTGTCATGTCGTTTCTGCAGGCTGCAGGATGTGTCTGAAGCCAATTTCCAGCCCTTAACTTCATGAGAACTTACTTAGATTTAGTTTCAAATAAACAGCATGGAAATATCTTACAAAGGAAAAGGAAAAGGAGAAAAAACATTCCAGTCTATGACAGTGAAGGTACTCTAAAGGTACTCTAAACCGTAATTTCTACCACTTTGTTGGCCACTAATGCATATTCATATTTTTTTGTAGTGAACTGAAGTGATTAAGATGAAAAAATGTCAGGAGAAGAAATGTCACAAATGTCAAAGGGTCAGAGTCTTTTAGCAAACTTTGGAAAGAGACAAGAAATGAGATGATGAGTCTGCACACCTGAAAAGAGTGAACAGAAGAAGGGTCAGCAGCGCTGTGAGATAGGCATACTCAGTAATTACTATAATGACAGTACTAAGTAGAGCTGCAGCAACCTGTCTTTAACAGAGAGAATGGGCTCACAAAATGAAGTTAAGACTAAAAACTTACTTTATCTGCATACAGCCCCACTTCTTCAAAAGCACTATAAATGAGAAAATTATTACCATATTAGACCAAGATAAATTGGATATTAAAATTCACATTGTAGTCATAGTCTGTTTCTGTGAAAGTTTTCATAACCTTCAATTATTCCCATGCAAATTGCCTGAGAACTATTAAAACAGATGTAGAGATGCTCTCAGCATCTGTCATTTTAAGATTTTGAAATTCCATATATTATCTTTTATAAACACTGTCACATTGAAGTAAGACCAACTGGTGAGTTTTACGCATTGGACCAGAATTTGTAAGATAAGTGTAACTAAAAAGCTGATACCTAGAGAGCTCATTATATAATTTCCTAGGATGTTATGATGTTAATTTCCTTCTTTCAAATAGACAAAGATAACATGAGATGCTGAATGACCAGGTCATTCCAAGAAGAAATAATTAAACATTTCCAGCTGCTAATGCATCTTCTTTATATGGCAAATGATGGCCTTTTCATGGTACAAAATTACACTACAAATCATGATGTTAATATGTGAGATGTGTTCTAATTCTGTCCTAAGCTGCAGGATACCTGTAGTGGAAAAATTACCCATTCACCCAGAAATATTACAGTGCATAGCCTAAAAAAACCCATCAAAGACCCTCCCAGGGAGGTAACCATTAGTGCTGTGAATCCTCTTCTACCTGATGAGAAGTCTCAAGCAGGAGGTCTGTCAAGATGAGATTGTGAGAAAAAACTCATAAACACCCTAAGTGTAGTACCTTGGAAAACATTATAAATCAAAGACGCAAGAGACACAAAGGATGCTTGGTGGCAAGCCTCAGAGAAATGTTTTCTACCAGCTGTGCCCTTAATCAGATTCAGATGGAGATAAAACTGCTCCTTTTGCAGGAAGCCTCAATGAGGCAACACCTCAGAGATGCTGAGCAACAAAAAGAGAACAAGAAGGACAAATGGTGTCATCTTTTCACCTGTGTACATAAGGCAGGACTCTTAAAACTGAAGAAAAAGAGGTATATATAAGAATCAGGGTGGCTTGGATCTTTAAGTGTTCTGAAGAAGCTATGTCACCATTGCTGGAGATGAGCTCAAACTGATAACGTGGCACTGTTCAGCACTGTGCAGCAGCGTGAGCTTATAATCTATCATCAACCCTCATCACACCTCAGCTCATAAACCAGCTTCTCAGATTCAGGTCTCAAGTTGTCTCTTGGGCCCTCTGCATCTACTGCATTACACCATGAAGATCTGCTCCCACTCCCCTGTGCTCCTAAAAGGACTTCTAGAGAAGCTGATGTGTGACAGACATCCTCAGGTATCTGGTGTCCATGAGTCTCTGAGACCACCCAGCCCCCTGAAAGGTTTTGTGGCTGCTTTATCTCTATGAGATTTCCAAATTCTTGCTGTAGAGCTGTGAATGCAGACAGTAAAAAACAGTCTCTGTCCCAGAAATTTTGAGTGACTTTTCCTCTTTTCTTGCCTTGGAACATTTCTTCTGGACACAGTGAATCTCACAGTGAGTACTGTTCAAATGTCTTTTAGAGACTGAGTGGTGGTAACAATCTGTAAAGATTTTGTCAGTGCATCTTTTTAATGAACTGTTAGCGTTTAACCACCACTTTAGGGAATGCTTTATGTGTCTGTAAACATCACTCAATCCAGAAGATGCTGAGAAAATAGTACTTCCAGGCAAATTCTGTGAGAATGTGGGTGAAGCTGTCTGGGGAATTGTGTTTTGGCACAATGATGTTAATCCTACTAGGCACAATATTGTCTTTGCTGCTCGTGTGTTTTGCAAAAGGAGGTCTTCAGACCTCTGTTTTTTTTCCCCTTGAACTTCCTTTTCCTGTGCTGAGAGGAAAATAACCTTAACCTCTTGTATTGAATAAAGCTTCTTAACTGGCACAAATGCTGACCCAGACTGACAATTGTCATCACAAAGTTCAAAAATTGATTATATCTTCTTTTGCTGTTGTAAAATTAGTCATATTTACAATGCAGTCTTTTAAACATCTGACAAACGCTCTGCAAGCCTTCCACAATAGCAACATCTTTTGGGAATATTTATTGGCTGTTAATGGGAAAAAGATTCAGCCTGTGTTGACTACTGAAATGCACCATGTATTTGCAAGGTTATAGCCTAAAGAAGGTAATGAAAATGTATACCACTCAGCTCTTCATAATTGTGGTGGGTTGACCCTGGCTGGTTGCTCTACCACCAAAGCTGCTCCTCAACTGGACAGGGGAGAGGAAATACAATGAAAGGCTTGTGGGTTGAGGCAAGGACAGGGAGAGATCACTCACCAGTTACTATCATAGGTAAATAGGCAAAACAAACTCAACTTGAGGGAATCAGTTTAATTTATGATCAATCAAACAAAACTAGGATAATAAGAAATAAACCCAAATCTTAAAAGCACCTTCTCTCCCACCTCTCTCTTTTCCTGGGCTTAACTTCAGTCCCGAATTCTCTACTTCCTTGTCCCCAGTGGTACGGGGGATGGGGAATGGGGTTTGTGGTCAGTTCATCACATGTTGTCTCTGCTGCTCCTTCCTCCTAGGGGTAGAACTCCTCACACTCCACCCCTGCTCCAGTGTGGGGTCCCTTCCATGGGAGAGAGTCCTCCATGAATTGCTCCAACGTGAGTCCTTCCCACAGGCTGCAGTTCTCCATGTACTGCTCCAGTGTGGGTCCCCCATGGGGTCACAAGCAGCAAACCTGCTCCAGTGTGGGCTTCCCATAAGATCACAGCCTCCTTTGGGCATCCCCCTGCTCTGACGTGGGGTCCTCCCCAGGCTGCAGGTGGATATCTGCTCCACCATAGATCTCCATGTGCTGCAGGGGCACAGCTGCCTCACCATGGTCTGCACCATGGGCTGCAGGGGAATCTCTGTTTCGGTGTTTGGAGCACCTCCTGCCCTCCGTCTGCACTGACACTGGTGTCTGCAGGGCTGTTTCACTCCCCTGCGGCTTCTGTTGTGCAGCAACTTTTCCCCTTCTTAAATATGTTAAATATGCCACCACCATTGCTAATGGGCTTTGCCTTGGCCAGTGGTGGGTCCATCTTGGAGCTGGCTTGCATTGGCTCCATCAGATACAGGGAAAGCTTCTGGCAGCTTCCTCTGTAGCCCTCCTCCCCTCCAAGCCTTGCCATGCAATCCCAATGCACTAATGCAGGTCCACAGTCAAGCAACTTGACTAATTTACAGTGTACAGCAGAATAGAATTATAAACCCTTTACCACCATGGCAGTAATTCAGTGAAATGCAAGGCCTTTTTTTTTGCATATCTAAGATACACTTTTATAATTCCTGTAAATATTTACAGAAAAATAAGATTGTGAAAACAGTGCAGAGATATAAGATTTCAGAATACAGTGTACACCTCCTACTGCTGCTCATTGTGCTGTGTATTTTACAGCCACCAGGAAAAATCAGAACATTACAGTGGGTACAGCTTGACCTTTTCTGCTTGTTTATGGGTTTTAACAGCGTGTTCTAAAGAAACCTAATAGCATCAGTTCTCATCTTGTTGAGAGAAATGAACAACTGATAATTACCAAGAAGGATCTCTCTTAATTTCTGAAAAGTTAGTTATGTTCCAGAAAAAAACAAGAGCTACTTAAAATTAATTCACCCTCCTCCTCCTGTTTGAAATATCACCTTTCACAGATATACATGCTCTGTCAAGAAGAAAATATTAAGTGCATCTGATGAAGCAAAAAACAGCAGGTGGGAGCAAGCTATATGACACTACAGAGAAATTAGATGAGTAATAGTTCACAGGCTAGTAGCACAGGAAGAAAAGAAACTATGGTTAAAAAAACACCTGTAAGTATCAAAAATGGCACCACTGCAAAGTTTTATCTGCATAAGCAAAGTCAACACTAGTGTTTTAGGACAGTTAATACATTTATACTGGCACCAAACCCACTTTATGGAAAAAAATCAGACACTTGGCATTTTGCTCTACAGCCATAAAACCTCATATGAGCAGTGTCCAGTTCTGCAGCTTGTAGTGTCACAGTGTCTCCTGTACCGACAATTAACAGAGGAGGAAAAGGATATTACATTGGGTTAGTCAACGCAATTAATCTTCTGCTCCTGCCCTTTCAGTCCAATGTTAGGTTTTATCTCGTGGTTTATTAAACACCAAGCAGTGAAGACTTAGGTGACATGGTCTAGCGTGAGGTCTTGGAACCAGATGATCTTAAGGTCTTTTCCAACCCTAACCATTCTATGATTCCCTGATTCAAAATACAAAAATACAAAAGCTAAATAGCCATATTCACATGTGCATATTCTAAACTACTGTACCTAACTCAAATGAAGCAATGATGGTTGAGTTGAATCAGAAAAAGTAGGATATGAAAATCTGGAAAAAGAAGTGTGCTTATGCCATTTTCATCCACCATCACAGTATCCTTGTGATATGGTTTTCCTTTCTTCTCAATGTTTTAGGAATTTCAAAAAGGGAGACATGCAACTAATAGTCTCAAAGGGAGAGAGAGAGCAAAACTCTGCCAAAGGGAGATGTGTGACACTGAAATTATATTGGGAGAAGAAAATGTGTGACATTGAAACTATACTGGGAGAAGGTCACTGACTTCCTGAGATTTCTAGTAGTAAAGAACTACATGCATGGAAGAAGCCAGGGGAAAAGATTGAGAGAGAGAAAGACCTCTTTTAAGATTGCAGAGTTATCTGGACAATGTCTGCTAAATCATGCAAAAAAAGAGAGAGAAGAAAGAAGGACCCTGAAATATGATGAAAAGTCTTTCTACACCCTTAGGTCAGGTAGACTTGCTCTCAGCAAGAAGAACTGTAAGTCATAAATTCTCCAGGGCAAACCCATCTACAAAGTTTACACTCCAGCCTCAGTATGAAGGAGAGATGATGTTTTCACTTTCAGAATCAGACACTTCAGATGAGAGAGGCAGGGGAGCACAGAGGTAGAGGGCAGAAGTTACAGTTCAGCAGTAGAAATGCTCTGAAAGTAATCTTTTGTGTGAGTGTAGACTACAGAGTGAGTTAGAAATACGAATATCTCTCACCTTTATGCCTCTTTTCCCCAAAACCTAGCTTTTGTTCAAACAAATGAATGACAGTTATAGTGATTCATGTTTGTCTGACCCCTGGAACACCAGAGTATATAAGTGCCCCATGGGCTTACAGCTTGGTGGCAGAGGTAGATCTGCAGAAGGAAAATGTCTTTCTTTCCCCACCTTCTGGCCAGCTGTCACCTCACCTGTGGCTAGGAAATTTCCTTTGCGTTCTACATTCACAGAATCACAGAATAGTTAGGGTTGGAAAGGACCTTAAGATCATCTAGTTCCACCACCCCTGCCATGGGAAGGGACACCTCACACTAAACCATGTCACCCAAGGCTCTGTCCAACCTGGCCTTGAACACCACC
>JANHGB010068028.1:6269-16280 GCA_026283785.1 Coracopsis vasa
CAGCGCAGCTGTGATTTCAGCAATATGGCCTCAATACTGGTGACCCCTGCCCGTTCAAGGACAGTGACATTTGACACGTAGTCCGTCCAATGAATGTTTAGAATTGTACGGAGGCAGCGCTGATGGAAGCGTTCGAGGACTACTCTATGTAGGAAGAAGGTTTTTGTCCAAGTGAGCAATAGTAGTGCATTAAAGCATAACTGCTGTGCTGTGAGGAAACAAGGCAGCCCCACACCAGGAGAAACTGGTCGTAAGCGAGTACATAGAAGATCAGAGAGCCCTGTGACCAAATGTTAAAACCAGTGCACTATGTCACTGTTGGGGATTTCCATACAGGTTTTTCATGTCTGGCCATTATTCCTGCAAAACAAATCACTGTTATGTTGAAATTTGTACAGCTCACATTTAATGTGGGATGTGGTGTGAGATTAGGTAAGTGAATTGCTAGTGAACGGCACATGGGAAGTGTGGAATGGACTGATATTTGTGTTCTTGGCCTTCAGTCTGAATTGGTAGAACAGGCACAGAGAACACCTATACAGGAGGTGCTCCTGCGTGTCTTCAGCTGTAGAACCAGGGATAATCATATCCATTGGTTTGCCTCACAAAGGTGCCTTCGGAATTAGGTTATTGATAACCATATTAGGTCTTTTTATACTGTGCTGCTTTGTGTCGCTTATTTCCCAGCCACCTAAAAACCTTTCCAAGTTCATTCATATATACCCCCTACATTTAAAAGATGAAATTGCTGTGATTAACAGTCCTAATATGTAAATGTGTTTGCACTGTCAATGTTTTACTAGCTATATACAGATGTCCGTGTTTGTCAGCAATTTAAGGTAGCAGTTTGGCCTTCTGTTAGAAGAACAGAAAATGCAAATTATGATTGTGTGGAAATTACAATTTGTAATAATCTGATAGAAAGGAATGCTGACCTCCTGTAAGAACCAGATCTCTTCACTGGACTGTGGGAAACTTTCAGGAACTCAAAAATAGAATGGTTAGGGTTGGAAAGGGCCTTAAGATCATCAAGTTGCAACTCCCCTGCCGTGGGCAGGGATGCTTCACACTAGATCCATGTTGCCCAAGGCTCTGTCCAACCTGGCCTTGAGCACCGCCAGGGATGGAGGGTTTACCACTTCTTTGGCAACCTGTTCCAGTGCCTCACCAACCTCACAGTGAAGCACTTCTTACATCTAACCTGAATTTTCCTTGTTTAAGTAAGTTTAAACCCATTACCCCTTGTCTTGTCACTACAGTCCTGATGAAGTGTTCCTCTCCAGCATCCTTGTAGGCCCTGTTTAGATGCTGGAAGGCTGCTATGAGGTCTCCACTCAGCCTTCTCTTCTCCAGGCTAAACAGTTCCAGTACTTTTATGCAATCTGATTTCTGCTATTTCCAGTATCCATCTCCCTTATACGCAGTAATGAGCCGTGGATTTAATCTAGAAAATAGTTTTCTAGCTCTAATTATAATTCTAGGAATCTTGGATACTAGAAAAGTCAGACAGAAGGATTTTCTTTTTCATCAAGCAGTTTGTTGCCTTAGGCTTTTCTGCCCCTGACATGTTTCCTTTGAAGTTCAGCAAAGCTTAGACCAAAAGGCAAACATAGCCCATGATTATAATGATGGAAAGCCTCTGCCTTAGTGTGGAGATGAGCCTTCTGGAAATCTGGAATAGATAATAACATATCCGAATCTTCAGTTTGCAAATTGGAGGGGGGGTAGAGAGGGAAGGAGGCAAAGAACGCTTTTTAACTCCAAATATCAACAGTTCCTGTTTTTTTCTAAAGACAACCTAATACTATTTTGGATGCACAGTATCTCTTTACACTGTAGCCTGCATGGAACAAAAGAAGAGAGGCCCACAGGAGCATCAGGTAAACCAAGCTGGCCACCTTCTGGCCTCCGACCGCGTGGGTTTACAGCTGTTCCAAGGCAAGAGCCACACTGGGAGAGGTGAGTGCTATACCTAGGGGAAGGCTTTGTTTGCTGTTATTTGCTGTGAACAGAGGGCTTGAAGACCTCAGCAGCTGTAGTTAAGGCAAGTGTGCAAGGTAACTCCAGCTCCACATGCCAGCCAGCTACCTGCAGGGCTCCTGCCTGTTCCCACCACTGAGGGAGTAGAGAGGCACCCAGAACAACCAAGGGAGAGCAGTCATACACAGATTCATGTATGTTTGCTTCTTTCTCACAAGAGATAGGATCATAAAATCATAAAATAGTTAGGGTTGGAAATGACCTTAAGATCATCAAGTTCCAGCCCCCTTGCCATGGGCAGGGACACCTCACACTAAACCATGTCACCCAAGGCTCTGTACAACCTGGCCTTGAACACCGCCAGGGATGGAGCATTCACAACTTCCCTGGGCAACCCATTCCAGTGCCTGGAAAGAACTTCTTCCTTATATCCAATCTAAACTTTCCCTGTTTAAGTTTGAACCCGTTACCCTTTGTCCTATCACTACAGTCCCTAATGAAGCGTCCCCAGCATCCCTATAGCCCCCCTTCACATACTGGAAGGCTGCTATGAGGCCTGCTATGAGGTCTCCACGCAGGAGACTAAGATCCCATAGGGTTCCCCCATTTCTGAGCCTCAGAAAATGATACACAAGATTTAAAGATCTCCTTCATACTAATATTCTAACCAACCTGTTTAATGAGGTGATTATTCTTCGTAACCATAATGTCAGTCAAAAAAAACAGATTTGCCCTTGTGCTGTTTGTAGTAATACTCTGGACAAATTTTCTTTCTGGATTTTCACAAGTATGTGTGGTGATGTACATCGTGTGAAGATAATGTTTAAGAAGAAAAGCAACGCACTGGTTCAGATGGCAGATGCAACCCAGGCTCAGTTAGGTACTGATTTTTAAGGCACAGTTATGCTTTAAACTAGAGTGAGTGTGATAAAGATAAGGAATTTGCCATCTGTGAGTGACAAAAGGATAAACAAATGAAATCCATCATCGTGATGCTTTAATACATACAAGCTTGTCCTTTTTAATGTTATAATGTTTGCTTCATGTAAAAAAATTATTTTCCTGTAGTGGTTAAAAAAAAAAAATAATCCTGTGAATCTTTATCTAGTCAATGATAGAATTAAAATATTATGCTATGTTCTTGTAGCTTATTTTACTAATGCATCATACAATTTTACTGTAGTTTATCCTATATTTAGTTTTTTAAGGATAATCAACTGCTCTTTATTGAAATACTGGTTTGCATTTTTGTTGCTTTTAAACTGGAGGATATCTTACATTCTTATACTTGTTTTAAATACAATGTTGTGACATAGCCCACCTGGTAAACATGGAAGTTGCAATTTAAATTTAGAATGTGAAATCTGACATTAAATAGAAGGCAAAGAATCCTTTTTTCTTCCTTTCTGTTCATTCCTGTTCTAATTGTATTTCCACTGGTTAGCTATGGGTCACTTGAATGGACAGAAGCTTTATGGAAGGGTCATCCATGCTACTCTTTCAAAACATCAAATAATTCAACTTCCTCCTGAGGGACAAAAGGGCAATGGTCTGACGAAGGACTATAGCAATAGCCCTCTTCATCGCTTTAGTAAGCCTGGCTCCAAGAACTTCCAAAACATCTTTCCTCCATCTGACACCCTGCATCTCTCCAACATCCCGTGAGTATCTACATGTGTGATCCTCTTGTACAGATGTTTTTTAGGTGTTGTTCTTAAGTTACATAGTCTGATATAAGCTTTACATTGCTTTGGCCTTTTACCTTTTACAGTTTCCTAAGAATTTGGATCATTCTGCTGTGTAATTAGCAATAAGTGAATCCTTTAATTGTCACTTTTTATTCTTTAACTGTCACTTTTTATTACTAAAAAGACTAGCAAAGAATAGAACTGATTGAATGCTCCTCTTTGCATTTCAATACAGTTTACGTTTACTTGAGAATATGCTTTTGCTTTACAAATATTAAGTCCCGTGTTTATAAATATTTGTGAATATTAAATTCAAATTTTTTGAGATAATGTACTGGAGTTACATTACATCAGATTCGTGACTGGCATCATTGTTTAATGTAGATGCAGTTTTTAATCATTCTAACACTTTTTAAATAATTGTTTCTACAGAATCCAGACATCTTACATAGAGGGGAAGTTGTTATAAAGAAAAAGTATTAAGAAGCATGTTCTTTAAAACTGGATCAACCTTTTTTCCTATCTAGAATGTTGTCAACAATGTGAGGAGTGAAAGCCAAACATAAGTTTTTACAAGCATCTTTTGTTCAACAGATGTGCAGGGAGGGAAGAGGGAAAACTATGGAATTTTGTCCAAATTAAAAAAAAAAAAAAAAAAAGAAAAAAAAGAAAAAACAACACATAACAAAAAACTAAAAACACTTAAAAAATGTCTTTCTGAGTAAAATAAAAAGCTTTCAAAATTGAAAATATGTGAAGCACACTTGCAGCAATTACAAGATGAAACGTATTTCTGAAGATATTGATGAAGATCTTAAGCGATTTTTATGCAATCTTAATTTAACTAAGAGAGGAACATGGTAGGATGAAAAGCGGTAGAGTGTATCTGAAATGTATTTGTAGCACACTGTGGTGCTAAATCTTAGTGTCAAAGCCAAGATGTTTGAGTTAAAGTCGACATGGCTTGAGTTGGTGGAGATAGTTTTAGCTGTTCAAATTTAATTTAGAAGCCAGAACTGACATTTTGATACTATTACAGAATCCTATATTCTTTTACAAGTTGAGGGGGGTTTGTTTCAGTTTTATTTTGTTCTTTATTTTAAATAGGCCTTCTGTTACTGTTGAGGATATGGAGAACCTTTTTGAAAATACAGGATCTACTGTGAAAGCCTTCAGATTCATCCAGTAAGTTCTCTTGTAAAAATGCTGAGCAAATTTTCACCCTGGAAGAGGGCTAATTGGGTTTTTTTGAGAAATAAATATATAGAAATAAAATAATAACTAAACATAAATAAAAGTATAGGCAAAATTCCACGTGTTTAAATCTGTAGTCAAAAGCTGCACAGCTATGGCAATTTTTGATAATCCAAATCTTAAAATTTTTAATGGTAAACTATGTTAGCATAATTAAATGAAAAATATTCAGCCTTTTGATGAATTCCACATGTGCTCAAAGTACAACAAGTAAGGAAATACTCTTTTCTTTAAAAAGAAATACTGGCTGTGAATATGTAAAATGTCATATAAAAGAAGACAATGAACCTGCTCTAACATTCATTAAAGTCTCTTGGCAGCATTATTTTAGCATGATCATATCAGCTAAATAATCCCGCATACATGGACATTACAAGTGTTTCTTAGAGGTCTTCAAGCCTTATTTTGACCTTGTTTTTTGAAGGGTGGTGTAATGGAAGAAAGGCATGGCTGCAGGCCATTGATCTGCAGTATTTCTACATCTCCTCATTTTAGCATGTGCGTAACTAGCTCTGATTCACTGTACAAGTGTGTTCAGTGTATGTGATGTGGTTGAAAAAATACTTGTGCCACTTTTCTGTGTTGGCTACTGCAATGAAAATTGTTCAGGATTAATAATGGTTTTTATTGTACTTCAGGAAAGATTGCAGAATGGCTCTTATCCAGCTGGGCTCTGTAGAAGAAGCATTTCATGCTCTCATTGCGCTTCACAATCGTGACCTTGGAGAAAAGCATCACCTCCGAATTTCCTTCTCAAAATGTACAATCTGACTTTTCTGTGAACTTTACTTCTAAGACTGCATCACACATTAAATAAAATCTTCAAATAGAGACTGAAACAGCTGTAACCAGCTCTGTCTCTTGAAAGAAAAAGCTCATTCGTACACGAAGAATTAGGTGATTGTCTTTTCTGCTTTTAGCTGCCAGTATGTGATCAAAGTTTGATATTCGTCCATAGAAAGATTCCTCTGTGAAAGTGCTTTAGCAACAATATTTATCCCCAAGTTTCCTACCTAAAGTTATATTTTGAGAACATCCCTTTAGCTTTTAAAATTGGCCTTACAAAACACTTAAGAGAACTTTTACTATATACCAAACAAAAAGTATTTCTAACAAAAATAATAGTAAATCGACACTATGCAGATTAAACACTAATCTGAATGCGAAATAATGCTTGGGTTTCTTGAAGAAAAAGCAAGCACTGGCTGTGAGTGTCCTCTAAATAGTATTTCTGTCGCCAGGGTATGTGTTTGTAATTTGGCAAATCTTTACAAATAACTTCTTTTAAAAGCAAACTGTGCTATTCATATGGGTTAAATTATTAGAGAACAGGCAGTGCCTTCTCACTGTAGAGTAAAAGAGATATTTGACAAGTTTTCTTCAAGATGTGGTGTCAGACACTTGACTTAGCCCTGGCATTAATTTCTTTTTACCATGAAGTGATGTATGATAGTGCTTTAGAAAAAATGAGAAAATAGTCCTGATATCAATGAATTTTTTTACATTTCTTTACAGAATAAAATGTTTACAATCTGATTGAAAATATTCAGGTCTTTGATGGTTTGATAACTTTTTAAGAAGTTATTTTTGTTAAGGTCATCTTTGGAGGAGGAAAGTTAAGCCTCAAGAGTTTTTGTACCACTATAATCTCTAATACTTAAAATCCTATGTACTTACTTAATTTCTTATTATGTGCCTTACTATATGCTTATGATACAATAGCTTAGAGTTTTCCCTGAAGTATCTTGAAAAATATATTGTGGGCTTTCTCTTTGTGATCTTCTTAGAAATGCTTCCTTGATACTTTTGTTCCCACAAAGTAACCTAAATTCCAGCCTTTTGTGCTTTGGTATAGAGATTGGATAGAAGTGGGAATGACTTTAATGAGTTTAAGTGAGAATGAGTTTAAACTCTTGCGTAATTGTGCGGGGATTCTTCAAATTTACCTGGTTGTAGTTACTTGATGCCAGTACTTGGCTGAAAAAAATGCACTAAAAAAAGCCTGTATAGAAAGACTACACAGCAAATTTCACTGCAGTTTCTGGACTTCATCTAACACTTTAAGAGACATCTGAGTTGCTGCATTTTTCTCCCAGTATTAATCTTTAAGTAATAAAAAGCTGTCATTCTTCCTCTTGTGAGTAGAAAGAAATATTTGATAGTGAGGGCATATTTCTCTTTGGAGAATATGGTGAGATAGAGTTAGCTTTGGTGTTTAAAGTACGTATAAACTTTTGTGACTTTTGTTTCAAAAAATTAAATTTCATTATTAAAAATCTTCTTTCTTGTGTTAACCACCTTTTAGAGAGGTATTCCTCTCAAGCATAACATTTATTTACTTCTAACTACTGCTGAAATGTTTAGCCACTTTTGGGTTTTTTCATTAATTTGTAGGAATTGTATGGATTTCTATCTTTCTCAAAGAAAAAGCATGTTTCTCACATGACCTTAAGTATTCTGTAGTAAGCTTTTTCAAATTTTCTCTCTGTATTATTTCTCAAAATCAGCAAGATTTTGAGAAGAACTAGCTTGCCTTCTTCTAATGTATGTAAATCAATTGCAGCAGCCAATCATAGTAAAGATGGTGCCAGACTGCAACAAATTGTGCTATTTGACAGTAGATAAAATGCTGACTAAATACTTATGCAGTGATAATAAGTGCCGTACAACACAAATAAGTAAGTATTCAGAATATACTATTTACTGAAAAGTCAAACTGGCTTAGGAATAACACAAAATGTTACCATTGGAATTTAAAGTAGTCTTTCTATTTTCCTCTTTCAGAAATAGCTAATACAGTTTCGTGAAGTTAGAAACCAATTTAAAAAAAAAAAAAAAGAAAAAAGAAAATAAGTAATTCTGGGGTGCCAGAGCATGATACAAAATTATGCATTTATGATTTTAACCAAGTGCAGTTGTAAGAAGGCTTGCTCGTTTGCATAGACTCTTTTTCACCGGGATACTTAATTCTAATTCATGTCTATGTTTTACCTTGTTAGCAGGCACACTGATATCAGTTAGAGAATCTTGCTGGACTGGGAACGTTCCTTGTTTACTGCACATAAATTGCTTTGATAATACCACACCATTATCCATAAAATATGGTTTGTCACTTTTCTCAAAGAATTACAGCCACAGCGGAGAGGAATTGTATTAGATATGAATGTAACTCTAAAGCAGGAAAAATGGAACCTTGAGATCTAATACTGACATGTGCAATATCAGGAGTGGTACAGGGATACTGATAATATGTGTATACAAACATGTGAATCACGCATTTTAATTAATTGACTGACAGCAGAAGATGGGAAGGCTTAATCAAGCATAAAGGGATGAGGGCCTCTGACTTTCTCTCAAAAAGAGAACGGATTATTTTCTCTTTTAACTTAGTGTTAGAATATAGCTAATATCAGCTCTTGACTCTTTGCTGTTTGAAAGGTAGACACCTGTAGTTTAAATTAGAAGACATTTCTGGGGTTTTAGTGTAAGATAACTTTGAGTGTGTTAAAAATTAAAAAACAATAAAGGCTTTTTGGTTTTGTTACATATTTATCGTGTGTCTTGTTTTCATTCTCCTTTGTTGTATTCTGTAGTTGAGCTATTTCTGTCAACTTAATTTTAGATTTGTGCATATTTTAAAGATTCTGCTTCTTAGAAAGATTTGCTTTTACAAGAAGTGCAGACAAGCTTCAAAACTAACAGTGCATCTTAATGTTTGGTTTGCAGAACGAAGGCACTAGTTAAGGCTAGTTTATCTCAATCAGTAGTCTGCCTTAAATAATTAAAAGCAAACCCATAACCCCTTGTTTATCATAATGAATTGTTAGTGAAGGATCAGGACAAAAGGAGTAATTCTTAGACTTTGTGTTTGGCTCTTTAGTACCTGGCTGTTAAAGCACAGTTGCATCTCATTTCTTGGTTCTCTGAAGCATATATGAGCATTGATACCTGTGGGGAAAAAAAAGAAAAAGCAAGATATGGGAAAGAATGGGATTATTCTACAGATTCTTAGTGATGTAGGTTGGAAAGGAACCTCTGGAGGCCTTAATCCTGACTCAAAGTTTGATTAGGGCCAACTTTGAGCAGTTGCTCAGAGAATTGGCCAGTTAGTTTTCAGTATTTCCAAGAATTGAGATTTTACAAATTCTTTATTCTCCTCACTGTTCCAGTGCTGGACTGCCCTCATTTGACTGCCTCATTTTTTATCTAATACGCAATTAGGCTTTAAACATACTGCATCCTATGACTGTTGCTTTTTGTCCTGTAGCTGTGCAAACTTCTTGTGTAACAAGAAGATTCTGGCTCCATTTTCTATATACAGTGGCCTTAAGTTGTTGAAGATAGGTTCATAATTTCTTTAATATAAGTTCTCAATTTCTGTTTAAATTATTTGTGAATCACAGTGTAAGCCGGAACTTGTACTCTAAGCCACTAGTGGTTATATCCTGACTACAGTTACTGGAATGGTTGAGGGCAGAGTTCTCTGCCTATGTATGTACTAAATCCACAAATCGGCTTTGGGTTACCCCTAGCTCTGTATTTTTTTGCGAATTCACCCTCAGTTCAAAGTGTACGATAGCCTTTTTAACAACCTAGGACCAGCTGAGTGCCTTTTCAAATGACCTGTGATCTGTTGCATAATGTTAGAACTTTTGGTTCTTTGAATTTCTTCAAATATCTTTGAACATCAGAAGAATTTCTGAAACTTTGGTTTATAATTTGACTTGGTTGCCTTGTCTGCTGGTCCTGTCAGCTGCACTTTTTTTCTGTGCACTGATTTTATGCCCAAGATATTCCACATACCTGAGGAGATTTGCCTACGTATGACACTTTACGATTACAGATTGCAAACTTGTCTGCATGCTGAGAAGATTATTCACCTCTCTGATAATACTGCCAGTGTGGTTTGTGTAATCAAGTATCTTGCCATCCTCTGATTCACATCAGTAGGAAAGTGATGAGGTTTTTTTCTTACAAGGGATATGGACCTACTTCTTGTCATTGTATACTGTTAGGTCACACTGCTGTTTTTCAAATGAGAGGTCAACTGCTTACAAAATGAATTGTTTTCCCTTTACCTTTTGCCCTG
>JANHGB010068030.1:0-39573 GCA_026283785.1 Coracopsis vasa
AGTCATCAGCGCGCTTGTAGTAAGCGTGGGTAAAGCCCTTCCCAAAATCTTCGTTCGCGAAGTCAAGCCATCATATGTATCATCAATTCAGATACAGAATATCTTGACTGACGGAAATCATGACCTTTAGGAACGATCTACAAAATGTTTGCTTAAAAACCGACTTCTGAAATTAGCTGAGTGGTTCTAAAATGAACAATGGAGGTACTGGAGAAAGTCCAGTGAAGGGCTGCTAAGGTGATGATGGGACTGGAGCACCTCTCTTGTGAGGAAAGGCTGACAGAGATGGGACTGTTCAGCCTGGAGAAGAAAAGGCTTGAGGAGATCTCATCAATGTATGTAAATTCCTGAAGGTAGGATGCAAAGAAGATGCAACCAAGCTTTCTTCAGTGTTGCCCAGTGACAGGACAAGAGACAATGGGCACAAACATGGGAAATTCTGTCTGAACATCAGAGAAGCGCTTTTGCACCATGAGGGTGACTGAGCCCTGACACAGGTTGCCCAAGGAGGCTGGGCTTAAACCACAACAGCAGTCTCCACCCTTGAAGATATTCAAAAGCCACCTGGACACGGTCCTTGGCAACTAGCTCTAGGTGTGGTCCCAATAAACTGGGGGATTGGGTAAAATTACTTCCAGAGGTCCCTTCCAACCTTAACCATTCCGTGACAGTGATTCAGTGAAAGAGGAAGATGATATGAGTACTTCAGTTGAACAATAACTCAGCCAACCATACAAATCAGGAGTGGCTGTTGGACCTAGTGGGATACATTCCCCCTAGCACTTTTACTAAAATCCTGTCATTCTGTCTTAAGAGTGACATACAGTGGCAGCATAAAGCAATGGAGGTTTTAAGGAGATGGTATTGCATAGATGAAGAACAACAAGAAGCTATTTATTATCAAGATAACACTGATGAAACTAAAAGAAGTATTTGTTACACAATGAAAACATGCAAAAAAGGCCATTACCTTGCAAATAACCTTTTAGCTTTCTTTTCCACACTCCTGTTCATGCCCAGCCCTAACTGCCTGTCTCTGTGAGTCTGAGAACTGCCAGAGAGATCCCCACCTAAAGCTCCTGTGCAGGCAAGGTCTGGATGTACTTTCTGTGTGCTGCTGCATCAAGACTGGTGCAAAACTGAAGTCAGAAGCAGTTCTTGTGGGTGGTTCTTAGCCACCCTGCCCGTGTGCTAGCACAAATTTCTACAGTATCAAAAACTGCCAGTGCTGTAGCGTTCAGCTGGGATTTTGCTGACTATCTTCGAGCTCACAGAAACAAACATCTGGCAGCTCAGAGCAATTTTATTTTTTTCCATGTCTTGTTCTCTAAAACCTCAGTTGTACCATACATGTGCACGTGTTTGCTGTCTTCACAATCTTCTGTTGACATCAATCAGCTATAAACCACCACTGGATTTACTCATAATAACGGGAAATGAGATTCACTTTTCCAGTGGCCTGTCCTCAGAAAATGTTTGTTTGTTTTTTTGGTTTGTTTTTTAAATCCAACTTGGAGGAGAAGTGAAATGAAGATTTAAGCCAACAGCCTTTTGTTTCCTCTCATGTTTGAAGATAAAAATAAGATGGAAGGCTACAGTTAAGTGTTACGTTCTGCATCAGGCTGTGTCTACACTGGCAACAGAGCACAGCAGTATAGTAAAAGCATGCACAATGGTTCAGAAGCTAGTCACTAATAAGAGGTGAAGTAGATTCAAGTGGCTTTATACAGGACCTTCTAGTTTAGTCTTCTGGAAACGGACCTAGTCCATATGCACCAAAAGCCTTCTGAGAACCCTGTAAGCACAAGCTAAGTTACGAAATTCAGATTGATTCATAATTACACAATTTTTCTAAAAATCCAGAAAAAGTATTTCAGATCGGTGATGCAAGGCAAGGAAGAAAATGGTATTAAATCATTAAACTCACCAGCAGTGAAGGGCTGAAGACCTCAAGGAAACAAACAAAAAGCCTCAAACAAACAAAACTCACCCAAAAGCTGGCCTCAAGTAAAAAAATCATTTTGAAACCTTATACACCATAGTTGGCCTGAAACTACATGGGACTTCAGCTGATTACTCAAGAATGCTCATTCAGTCTTGCTCTGGTTTTCCCAATTCCTTTACAATCTACCCTATTCTGCCCAAATAGTTAGCTGCTTGACAGCTAACCTTGATTAAGTCTGTGAGGCACACAGATCTTTAAATATCTGATAAATAATGCATAAGGTCTAATGACAATATACCAAATATGGAAGATAAAATCGACAACTATGTGTTAAGTGGTTTTAGGAAATTGCTCATTATAGCACAAAGCTGGTTTGTAAAAAAGATACCATCTCCTTCAGGTGTTGTTCCAGAAAACAGCACTTCATGGAAGATTAAAACCATGAAGCACTTAATGGTAATTCAAAAATAAGAAAAAAATATGCTACACAATTAGATTTAATCTGCACATTGTTTTCATTAGAAAATTCAGATTAAGAGTCAACTGAAAACATTAAAGCAAGGAAGCTTAAGATAAACAAGTATTAATTATATCTTTGCAACTGTGTAATATGGAACTCCTACTCTCATCCACATTCTATGAAGCCTTATTTTTACTAACCATTTCATACTGTGTTTCAATCTCCACTTGCTGTAAGGAACTTTTTCTTCATATTTACTTTATTTTTACAAAAGACTATCTCAAGAACTCTTGGATGATAATGCAAGTAAGCATGCTGCATCCAGACTAAACATCTGTAATAACAGAAGGATTTTTGTGCTGTAGTTACTGTAGATAAATATCAAGACATTACATTCACCCAGTGACATTCTACTAAGATATGTGCTCAAAGAACAATATACACAAAATGGGTAACTCCAACGGAAATATTAAAAGATGATTACAAACTGTTCTTATGAACGCAGCACCAAAGTCTATGCAGGTACAGATTTTATAGATGCAAAGCAGCAGCTTACTGTTCAAAACATGAGTTTATACTATTATTCATATTCAGCATTTCATATAAATATTTTTTTACTAACAAATTTCTATTGGAATTGTAACTATGAGTAGCTACAGAGATGGAATACTATAAACATCTAAATATTGCCTTCAAAAGCTTTATGCACAGAATTAGCTTAAAATTGGATTAAAAATAATAATAAAAGCTTCTTATTGCACAGAACAGTTCCACTGACAGTCTAGCAGCTATGCAACTGTGTCTGTCTTCAAATCATATAAAGTTCAAGTATAACCATGATTTGTTCATAGCTTAAAGTACCCACACACAGATGTTAATTAAATGTATCTTTGAAAATGAAAAGACAATACCATCCTGTATATTTTTTTCTATTCTGGATAACTGAAAGGAGACAAAAGCATTCTAAATATCAGAATGTGTGCAGCAAAGGCTTCAGTACTTACAAATTACTACAGAGAGAAAATATTATAATATACAGATGCTTTAACTAAATTAAGTAAAATACAGCTTATTAGCTTGCCTTTTTTTTTTTTTTACAAACCTTGATACTTGGGCATACCCTCATAGATTGCTAAGGCAGGTTTACAGGTGATGACAGGAAGAGATTAGACCTCGATTTATGCTCTAATTGCATTCATCCCTGATTAACTTCAATATGAGCAGTTAATAAACACAGTTATAGCTTCCAGTTATTCCACAGTTATAGCTACAATAACTTAAAATTATTGATCCATTTATTTGAGCAACATTTCATTTAAGTGGAGTAGTTGAAAAGGAAAGTCTCCAACTGTAACAGCATTACTGTGTAAATATCTAAAGCAACCGGAAACTTAACCCTTGTAAAGGTCAGCACTACTTTCAATTTACTTAACTGATTTAAAGCTTAAAGTAACTCCATTTTAGAATAAAGAAAATAAACATAATAGATATTACTTACTCTGCCAATCCTAGTATTGTTTCTCTCTTGTACTGTCCATCTGCTGTAAACCTCTGCACATCCACTCCTTTGCCAAGTCCTTGCAGAATCTGAGCTTGAGTGAAATCCAGTAGTCGCTCATTGTAGTAATGCAGCTGATTAATCAAAGTTGCGATTTCTTCAGGCCAGTCTGTACAGCCATACTGACTGACATGCTTTGTGACCACCCGAATCAACTCTTTTGGATCAGCCTGTGAAAATAATTGGCAACAAACTAAAAAACCCTGTAAATTTCTGGGAAAACAAAACAAAACCAAACCAAAAACCCCCAAACAACAAAATAAAACCTAACCAACCAAAAACAAACAAACAAAACCCTAACAACCCATCTGATCCCTGCATTTAAACCCAACATATTTTTCTCCATTTCTGGGAAACTTTAAGTTCTTGGAAACTTTAATTCTTTAACAGAATTCCAGTTTTCTGTAAGAGCTTTTTGCTATAATGTTAAAATGTATCCTTTTGGATTTTTTAGACTACTCTATATGCTACAAAAATTCAAACAAACTTACCTAACCAAATTAACAGTAAGAAGGACTTCCACTATGACAAAATTCCTTTGCTTTTAACATCTTCATTTTTATTAGCATTAAACTAGGCAACTGATTGGTAAAACACTTCCAACAAATCAAAGAAAACTTACCAGATCTCTCATCAATGACAAACACTTCAAGTAAGTTTACTGTAAAACAGAGACTCTATCTCAAAGGTAAGAATAGAAGCAATATTGTAAACTGGGAGGGAGGGGTTGTTATTAAATTTGTGATACACTTCCATTAAACAGAATTAATAAAAGGAATAGCTTAGCATTTTAAGAGTTGAGCACCGATACTTTCAAAGAATAAGCGTTGCAGGATCTGCAAAGTACACTTGAGGCATTGCCTACACCCTGAACCTTCAAATAATTAAATATTTATCATCCATGGATAAGAACAACCTTTGTTTTCAAAATACCTTCATCACAAATAAAACTTACCTGCATTAGAAATTATGCATAAGTGCATATTTAATCAACCATTAACTTCTGATATCAAAAACCCACACAGCAAAATAACAATTTACATGACACAAATACAGTCTGCATGTTTGAAATGAAAAAGGAAAGCATCAACTGTAGAGATTTCCATATTACCTCAAGATCATTATCTCAAGTGCCTATTGTTTAGGCACCTACCCTTAAACACAGTTATGCAATATGGATTTCTCTCTTCCATGAAAAGGAGGCCACCAGAACCACAATGCCATAAGGAAGCACCCACTGAGGAAGGAGCGCCATGAAAAAACCCAAAAACTACCTGGGGATGCCAGCTGTGGTTGAAACATATTCTAAAAGAAACTGCTGATTTAACCTCTGTGAATTCAAAAATGTTGAGTGAACCAGATAATATACTTTGTTTTTATTACAGATTGGTTCTACTAAATTAGAAGTTAAACCCATGGACATAAACTAGAGTGCACAGTAAGGTAAAACATGCACCAAATATTTGAACCTTGAGGCATGCTTAAATTTTTCTATGACTTGCTCGTCATTCTAAATAGATTGGGTTTTTTTCTTCGTTTCTTTTCAAGTTTTGGCTGACAGGCTGCTCACCAAGTCATATTAAATGCTCCAGGGTATCCTTCTTCCTCACCACACTGAGAACTCATTGGTTTTATTAAAAACATCAGTAGTTTTTTTCAAGGTTGCTTAGGAGATTGTTAAGAGAATAATAAAACCTCAGAGAAGAGATAGGCAAGCAGAGCAGTACCTCTATAATACAATTATATCAGCTGGAAACCAATCTGCTGCCTTTTAGGTAATATACTAGAAAACACAGCATGGAGACAGGGAAAGTCAGAGCAACATGAGGAAAGCTGTTTAACATAATTGCCTAAATCCTTTGCACAGTCCACTGAGAAAGGCAGGTCCCTCTGACAACGTATGAGGGTAACTTTGCTCTCTTTTGCTAGGTTTCTCCTCTCTGTCAAGAAAAGTAGAACCCAATCTCAGCACTCTTCTTCTAGTACACAGCTCTCCAGTTTATTCATAAACTACACAAAGGCAATCTTGAAAGTATTTTCAAATGAATGCACTCAAACTCTTGCTCAAGAAATGGCTTCTGAACATGAAAAGATAACATTTTAATAAGTTTCCTGAACAGCATGTAATCAAATTGATCAGTACTGTTTTTTCATCAGGTTAAAATAAAGAAATCTGGATCAAGGATCACTGTGTGATACAGTAGTACCACGACAAACAATAATAATGACAAACTTACAAAGAAGGAAAGAGAATGAAGTGGAAGATAATTTGTTATGTAACATGCTGTTTAAAGGACAGCTGTGATCCTTGGATACACACATGAGGAACAGAAACAAACAAAAAAAATTGCTGTTTGTCCCCACGATATCAAATTCTCACCACGAGGTTGTTTTCTGGGTTCTGAAATATGCTATAAAAAGGACGGCTCTGAAAAGTATCACAAACATTATTTAAACATATAGTAATATACAAATAATATCTTTGGAAATAATATCTTAGGGTTTACTGAGCTTATTAACAAGGAATAATACAATCATACCCTGTATGAATACCCATGTATGTATATCCATACATACGTAAAGCAAAAATGCACATCAGTTCTCCAATCTAGAAGATACAAGTATGAGATCTGATAGCTGGTAAATTAATACACATCCATCCAGATTAAAATAACACCAGTTGGTTTTTATTGCAAGCAGTTGTCAAGGATTGTGTTGAACTCTTCAGCATCAAAATTCTTTCAATCAAATGTTGTCCTCTTTTATCCCTTACAAGACAAGACCTATGCTCCAAACTATCAGAGCATATGAAATCGAAAATTAGTTTAGAGAAATCCCAGAGCCTGCTTCATGCAAGAGCCTATACTGAGATCTGATGTGAGACATTCTAGGGTTTTTTAGTCAATATAAGATGATCTTTCCCAAGCTGCAGTTGTCTGCAAAACTCATTTACTGGAATGACACAGTTTTGCTTCTCTCAGATTTGTCATCCTTCTATAGATTCAAATTGTTTTCTTAAATAACAGTGCTGTTTGTGCAGTATCTATAAGGCATTCAAAACACAAGCTCAATGAAAATAATATAAAAAGCTGAAGTTTTTGGTATCAAGCTGCATAGACCGTGTACTTCATCATTTCAAGCATTCACTCTTCAACATCTTCACATTTTTAATAATACATGGGTTTTTTTAAAAGATAAGCACAAATATTTCTACACCCATTAGATACCTAGTTCGATTAGGCATCATGCTTGTTCTGACAAATACTAACACAGAAAGATCATTATAGCTGTATTGCCAGTATTCAAGAGAAGTCTTCCTTTGTAATTTGAACACCACAACAACTAGCTAGTAATAGCAGCTGGCCATGAAGTAAATTAGCAAAATCAGTAAAGGCTGACTCTTACCTCAGCATTCGGAGGGTTTACAAATTATGTGACTTTCTTAAAATTGAAACAGACATTTAGGGAAAAAATATGTATCTCATAGCAGTTTGCGTAAATACAAAATAGCTTTGATAGGTAACACTGGTAAGAAGTCCTGTTCAACTTATCTTTCTAACATTATCTGTAAAAACAAAGGGGAAAAAAAGGAAAAAAGAACAAACCGCTACTACACTATTTTAACTCTCTTGGCTTTTCAGAGTCCTTCAGAAATTGTACCTAGGTGTCCAACTCCCTGCTTTGCCAAATACATTTCCTCCAGTACTTCTACAGAGAGGTCTGAACATTGCTTTCCCTCTGTGATCATTCAGGAAGGATATTTTACCTACGAACACACATCTCTGGTATATTTCCAGAGAAGGCACAAGAGCTGACTCTGTTGTATTGCACCCTTAACTCCTTAACACTGCCAAGGGAAATCCCTCGTGAACTATCTGCCAATGCATTTTACTCAGGTACTGGACTAGCACTACGTTTCTAACAGTGTTGTCTTGTCAATAGTGAAACGATCTGGCACAGGTTTTGCTTAGGAACTAAGGAGAATTTATAAAAATGAAAAAAAAGTAGAGGAAAAAAAAAAAAAGAAAGCACCCATCACTTCAACATACAGTTATAATTTAATTTCATGCTATTAGATGCGATTTACTCAGCACAGATCATGATAAACTACTGTCAAGCTTGCACCACCAGCCACTGCCAGTAAGCCTCAGTTGGGGATCAGCGTTCACCTGACTAGAAGTTTTAAAGCAATATTTCTCTTTGACCATGCTTTGTGAGTGATACCTCTGAAGCCCTTCACAATCTGTATGTCACTGTGATATTATAAAAGCAACACTGGTTTTAAGAAGAGGGAAGAGGTTTTAACTTTGAATTTCTTTACCTTGATCCCTAAAATAATCTTCAACCTGATTTGCCTCCAACCCTCAAGTTGCTCTTTCAAATCTCTTTAAGACTTAATTCAGCCATATACATCAGAAAACAAAAAACCAACAAAATCAAACCAAAAAACCCCAGAAACAAAAAACAAAAACAAAGAATGAGTCAGTTTCCCCCGTTTCTCTCCTGCTCAGGAAGTGGCAACAATTTTACAGCTATGGAAAGAGAGATAGATAATGAAAAGCTCTACTATAAACACATCACTGAGATAATATTAGAACATTGTAAGGCTATTTAGCCTATTTATTTCTTTCAAGACCAAGAATCTTTCCAATTTTTCTTATAAGGAATACTGCTCTTTTGGGTTTGTTTTAAATGTGAATGATCTTCAGACTGTAATACACAAATGACTAGGAACACTGATGAGAAAAGCTGTTTAGATCACTGAGACTAATTCGCTCATAATCAGCCCAAATAAATAACTGATATTGTGAAACCCTTCTGGATTGAAGCTGCAAAGAATCTTCATCACCTTTTGAACTGTAATCTTTTGGTAACAGTCAAAAGCTGCAACTGCAGTGAGCCACAGGAACCTGGGGAGGCAGAAGACACATTAAGTTGCGCCCAGAACCCTGTAACATCAGATACATTCTAAACCACATTAAGTGATCCTTAGAAAGAGGTCATGCTACAGAGGAAGACACATACATGAAGCAAAACGCTAAGGGACAGCAAAACTAGGAGATGACAACACATGAGCAAAGCAAGAGGCACCAAGGGGCAGGGTGTACAATTCCTGCTGCAGACACACCTGCACTTGACATGGCTTAAACCATGACAGTTCTTTGTGGCGCCCAACGTGGGGCACGAAGGGTTGAGTTAACGACAGATCTGACCAGTGTGTCTAATATGATAAGCATTCATTGTTTCGGATTAATAGTCACTAGTCACAATGCTGATTTATTGGCTCTAAAGTTGTTGCTCTTGATCTCAGAGTTTCAGCATGTTGTACCTTACTTACAGGCAGCATTTGCTGTTTTAGTGTTTATCGGCTGGGGGGGCTTGGGCTAAGGTTCTTGTTTTGCTGTACTTGTCAAATCACAGCTCGACAGGTCTACAGAGTCTGACTGCAATGTAGTCAGTCATAAGATGTGGCCTTTAGTCCTTCAACACTTCTAGAACCAAAGTACACCTCTGGAAAGCACTTACATTTCAGGAGGAAGAGGAGAGCTCTCCCTAATCCTTGAAGCAACTGCCACAATTCCTGTAGCAAGAGAATCAGTGTGCTATAAATTTGAAGGAGAAAGTGGCAAGAAAAAAAAAGAGTGAGGAGAAGCACATACGGGCAACACTTTTCCTCACATACTGAGACAGGAAAAAAGATTTACAGGAAAGAAACATTTCACTCAAGAAGTAAAATCCTGAACACGCCTGTCTGGTCAAGAAGTAAAATACATCCCTCCACAGGACAGGTTTTCAATAATTAAATCAAAGACACTTGTCCTCAACTGAGTCTGTTGCCACATTGTGAGTCAAACGTACATTAACTTAGATGCAGTACCATGTGAATTTTGGGTGGCCTACCTTTCAGATCACAGCCGTCTCATGTCAGATCTGCTCAAAGCAGAAGTATATGGCTGAGATGGAACACCAGAACAGCTCAGAAATAAAACCTGTACTGTCACATCATTCAAGTGAAAGGATACCTCAACTTTCTTTGTCCTTCTACTGCTGCAGCTATGTATATTGTTGCGTGACAACAGTGATTTATTCAGAATCAGCTTTCACACCACTTTTTAAAAATGGATACATGAAGCAGCAAATTCCATCACCCAGCAATGAAACCACATCAAGTCAACATGTAAGGATAACTACTAAAATACCTTTTATAAGCTATAAGATTAAAACACTCTCAAATTTATATGGTATACAGACAAAACTTAAAACATGATATATGAAATGCATACACGCAGGTGACCAAGGGCTACACAGTCTTAGTCTGCTTAGGAGTTTAAGGCTTGTACTAACTTAAAAAGGTTATCTAAACTTCCAGTGAAATTAGTAAAACGCACATTTGCAGTGAAATTAGACAAAACAACAACCAAAAACAAAAGGGTTGGTGAATTATGAGAGGAACACGAAAAAACAGGTGAACAGTTGTAAATAAGCACTCGCAATTTCAATGAAATTTAAACTAACTTATTTTATTTTCAAAGTCCTGCTTTCTTACACTATCAATAAAAATTCAAACTGCAAACATACAATCATAAGTGACATGTCATGCAAACGTGCTTTGTTGCTTTATGAACAGAAATTCATTGGGAATGCAAAATCTACAAAAGGCTGGAAAATTATGGTATTTTAAAACTGGAGACTAAAAGGAAGAAATCACCACTTTGTGTTGGTTTGGTTTTTTTTTTGTTTGTTTTTTTTTTTTAATAGAAGGAATGTTGTATGCTTTAAATAAGCAATGCTGAAATGTAACGGTTGAAAACTGAAACACTTGGAATAGGAAAGCAGCATATACCACTGTCACTTCACTTAGTTGGAAACTAGGTGAATCTTACAAAGACAAAAGGTTGCCCAAGATGCTGGCATGATTAAATATATGACATAAGTGGAATAACAGGAATATTTTCTGCCAATAAAACCTCTGAAAGAGATCGATTAAAGAACTGAGAGTTAAGCTGTTAAGTTTTAAATTATGAATTTGTGTGTGAGCACACAAAACCTTAAAATAATATTACTGTTATTATTTCTGCTTCACAAATTACACTAAAGATGGTGTTAGAATTGAGCTAAGCAGTATACAGCATCTATTAAACAAAGCCATTGCTGCAGCGTTTTTTTAAACTCTATTTGCAGAGGTACAAAAATCACTGGCTAAAATTATCAGAATACTCAAAACCAGAAAGGAAATTCACTAAATTTGATTTAGCGTATACATTTTGGTTTAAGGTCAAACCGCTACCCATCACAAAATTAAATCATATAGTCATCCAGTGTATATATATACTGAATGTGAATATCTGCATGTCAGCATATAAGTTTCCTCGCATTTTAACTGCAGATATTTTAACGTAAATTCCTAACAGGTGAAACTCAGTCACAAAAGTAACACATGATCTTTTAATAGCCAGCAGCAGAAAAAACAATGATAACAAAGTGACTTTCAGCCTAAAGAAAACCACCAGGTATAAGTTCAATCAACACAGTTTCCTACACAGAAGCCAGTACTGCTGCAGGAAAAACACATAATGCAAGAGTCTCCTCTTAAGTAATAAAACATAAAAATAATTTGAGAAGCTGTCCACACAGTTGTTTCTACAGATATGTTAAATGACTTGTGTCTGAAGAGTTGATCAAATTGCTCCAGTGCTCTGTTTTAAATGCTTTTTTGCTTTGTTTTCAATCAGCTACTCCAGCAAGAATGAGGAATAATTGGTTCCAGTAGAAAATTTTTCAGTTTCTTTTTCACCTTATGTTTTCTTACAGATTCTGTCTTATTAAGATACTGACAAGTTAGGTTTATGTAGAAAAATCTTACCATTTTACCTGACAGTTGTTTTAGTGGAATCAACATGATATATAAAAGGTTAAAGTGTCAACTGAAAGAAACCTACAAAATGAAAATGATGAATTATGAAAATGAAAAATGACTAGTTTAGAGTGAAGTGCCCGCTACATTCATACTACGTGTCATTTTCCATTTGCAGTCAGCATACTCTTAGTTAATAATGTCATTAAGTAATTACCCAACCTTCTGTCGATCTCCACGTTTGAATAAATTATTTTATTGTATGTTCTTCTAGAATATGTTTTTAACATTGATCTATATGGCAGCAGCTGAAGACATATACAGACTTTCAGACAAGCATACACTCCTACTGTAAAGCTTCATTATGATACAGTTTTAATACAATACTGAATCTTTTTAACAAGTACAATTACGTGACTGGATACATGCAAATAATTCTGCACCTTGCTAATTTAAAGTTTGAAAACCTATTATTCCGTGAGCTACAAAACACACAATTTCCTCTTTCCTGGCAGTTATTTAAATGCCAGAAGTCAATTTTTTTTTTTTGTCATCCTAATCCACAAGCTCTGCTAGCACTTCTTATTTGAAGCATTAATTTCTTGGTGATTGCCTTCTCTTATTGTGACATACATTTTCTTGAATAGCTTCTTAGGCTAAATTTATAGAGGATTCTTAAGCTAAATTTATGTATCTTTTTTAAACTTAACAGATGGAGAAGCCAGCTCTCTCACTTGATAGGAATTCAGCAATGTCTGAAAAGTTACCTGTATTGCCAACCCAGATGAATAAAATTTTGCTAAAATACTTTGTGTTCCAAGACAAATAGAAAGTTTAATCAGGGTTACTTGCAAAATTAAGGATGCTCACTGACAGGAGAAAATAGTTAGAGAAAAGACAGGTGAAAGAGAAGATAAAGCCAATTGACACAATGAAGATTGCTTCAAAGGGCTGTTGGTCACCTTTATACTGTTTCCCAGAGAGGGAAAGAGGAAAGCATTAGTATTTATCCCAACTACCTCCCTTGCATCAAAAGCCACAAATATGTCTCCAGAGGAACACAGGCAAGCCAGACCTCAAACCTCTGCTGAAATGAAACGCTGGTTTGAAGATCCTCTTTACTAAAAGAGTATTTCTGAACAGCTGGCTCACAAACAACGCTCACTCTGCTTTCAGAAGTAGGATTTAACAGAATAGCTTATATAACCCTTGAGAAACAAAAATAAGTGATGCTGTAACCATCTCTTTTTCTTAAGCAGCACTTACCTTGAAGAGATTAAGCCACAGGGGAAAAACAAAGACAAAAACAACCGGTAGACCCACCCCCACCCCTCAAAAAACAACAAAAAAACACCCCCACAAACCACCAAAACCCAACAAAATAAAAACAAAACCCTCAACTATTTAAAAATAGCTCTTTTCTGAATCATGTAAATGTTATTTGGCCCCAACTATGAATGGTGATGCTTTGTAGTGTTGTGTGTTTAGCAAAGTACGAGGACCTGGGAAACACTGGCTTTATCAAACACACCTTGACCAAAGGAATATAGCTGCCACAATCTGACTGCAATGGCACTAACTGCTGGATCACTATTTCAGAGATCATATTGGAAGATGTTCAAAAACGTCCACAGTGACTGCTGGTTCAGGAGAGCTTACTTGAACTTTAAGCCTTTGAACATAAATAAGGTCATGTTTTAAGTCCATCATAAACCAATAATAAAGAGCATGACCATTTTACCATCTACAACAGACTTAATGCTAACCACTGAGTTTATGGACAAAAAGTTGAATGTTGAGACAGAATCTGGTAGCCCGTAAGATCTGTCTCTCTCCCTCTTCCTGTATACAGCCTTCTTATACAGTATTTATTTCCATGTGAAATGAAGTCTCGATTTTCAACATCCTACATTCAGAATATTATTCTACAGCTGTAGCATAAGGACCATTGCTGAGAGTTCTGTTTCTCTGGCTTATGTAACTGTATTTGTAATTAAGATCAACCTTACACGAATAAGCAACAGAACTGCCTTGGAGCCAGGTCAAGTCTGAAGAATGAAATGCCATCAAAACAACACAAATTTGTACATATTCAGTCCCAAGTTTAAAGTACTGTTCTTTTGAGCTTGTTTTCATTAACGAAACCCTCCCCCCAAAAAACCCCACACATATATCAGCATGTAATGATTTTAAAACTGTTCCACATGCTGGTTTTCCCCTATGGAGAAGGGGGTGAGAGAATAAGACACGCACGACGTATTTGTCACAGCCACTTAATCCACTTAAAGCCTACAGATGCCATTGTGGTGAGGGCAGTGTAGAAAGGCTAAATATGGTCCTGCAAAGGAAGACGTGAATAGACAGAAACAGTGGTCTAACAATGACAGGAATACAGAGAAACAGCACGGGAACTAAAATACACAATGGCTGTGATACAAACAGAGAGAGAAAATGAAGAAAACCAGGAAAAACCCCTACATTAAAGACAGTAAATTCATGTCAGGGGAAAGCAGACCTAATTCTGCCTCTTAGAGAGAGGCTGATAGAGGCTTCCCCAAGCAAGAAGCAGCAAAAAAGCGAAGCAGGTTAAGTGCACAGAGCATAAGTTCACTGTATAAATTCACCCTTTCACAAATTGACTCAAAAGCCAGGTATATGAGGTTATTTAACTCTGTGGAACTGAACTCCCAGCTTCTTCACTAACTCTAGGCTGCATCAAAAGGATCACTAGAGAAGAATCTCTGAGGTTACCATTTCAACATACTGCCAGTTGCAACATACAAAAGGGCAGGAATCAAACTCATTTCCTTGAATGAAAATAACAGCTAAGGGAATAAAATCAAAACTTAAGAATTTTCTGCTGACAGCAACTTCCCTCACCTGCTATTAATTGCAAAATTCCCATTCCCCTCTGCAACTGGCAATTTCTTAGAACTGATGATGATGCTTCACGAAAAAGCTTGTCCTCAGCTAAGGTCAGTAAAAAAACTCCTCTTCAAACCCACATAAACACTTCAGCATTAGATTATTAGTACGAGGACAGAAACAACATATTGTTTAACCTTTTGTTAATTAAACATTTTTACTCCTTTCTAGAGTAAACAATCCCCCAGATACATTTAATCTGCTCACTTTTACATCACCAGGCAAGTGAGGAGATAAGCCATTAACAGCAAAAATTACCCAGCTAATTTCTTGCTCAGCTGTATAGCTTTTCTTCTCATTCATCAAGACTGAGAAGTAGTAAGCGTTGAAACAGCATGGCAGCGGGAGGACAGCTGTGATGCAAGCAAGGTTCAGTAGCAGCCAAAACACTTGTGTGTTATCAACACTTCTGGCCACAAATGTAAACCACAGCACCATAGGAGCTGTTATGAAGAAAGTTAACCCCATCACTATCAGGCCCAGCAGAGACCTAAGCCAACAACAAATATAGCTTCTCAAAGGGTATTAAGTCTCCTCACATCAATGCTTTCCACAGCCAGTCCATTTCTGGAATTTTTTTCTCATCTTCTGTCTGGCATTATCCTTACTGACCTTTATATGTGGTTTTATTTGATTGTAGAGCTCTTTTAATGTCTTCCTCAGGATAAGAAATTAAAACAGCTCAGATAATCTACATGATAACTTTTATATTATTAGAACAACTAAAATTCAGACTTGTCCTGGATACAAAACTAAAGCAGTACTTTCCATCCAAGTCACTTTCTTTGTCCTTAAAGCAAAGTAATAACTTCATCAGAAATAGAAATTCTCAAGCCGATTTCCTTTTGGACATCAGCAGTACAAAAGACGCTAATGAGAATTTCTGGCAATTTCTGATTCTGTTTTGATGTGCAGATACTGGCTGTCATTATTTTATGTCACAGTAAAAAAAAAAAAAAAACAACCAACAAAAAACTAACAAGCCTTGATGCAACAGACCCAATCAATCCTTCAAGATGTCTTTCTTCATTAATTAGCAAGTCCTAAAAGTCTGTCTTAGGCAGTGGAAGAGGAACTCTCCCCCCCTACTCCCCATTATCCTTATAACACATCTGACATTTTCATTCTGAGAACATTTCTCCCATTATGTTAGAGGAACTAATATTCTGTTTTGAAAGACTTATGTTATTTTAAAGTTAACACAGAAGTATAGATTCTCCATGTTTCTATACAGATTCTTAAAAATTCAGCTACAGTTTTCAGACAGGATACTTGATTCAATGGACTAGACAAATCACACCTATTGTGACTCAGATGCTGTTAAACAGAAATATATGCCCTGTGATCTTGAGGATATGTCTTCAAAGCATGTGGCTGAAGTGCTAGATTTAGATCTTTACTGAATATATGTTTAAAATGGGGGAAGGGGGGGAAAGGATTGGATATAAACCTTCACCCATGAAAATGCACTCAGTTATTTTCCAAGAATAGTGCATAGCTTTGAATTATACAGTTAAAGGAATCAGGAACACCTTCCAGTTTTGAGGAAGTCAGGTGATAAAGATGATGAAAGATGCCACTGACATGAGCTGGAAAACAGTCTTCTATGGAATGATATCGTATTTGTGGTCCCCATCCTGCCCCCCTTCCCCTTTGATCTCTTAGGAAACACAAAAATAAAAACCACAGCTAGATCTATTCCCATAGATAGCAACCAGTATGGCATTGAGAAAAGCAACTTGCAAGTAAAGCCAGTCTTTATTACCAGCATCTAAGATATACAGTCAAACAAGTGGTTGTTTTGCAGTATAAACTGAGCATTTCACTCAAAAACATCTGTTTTTAATTCTCCCTTTCTACTTCAGTGACATTCCCACACTGGATACCCGTTAGTAACAATGCGTGTACTCTTATGTCTTGTTTCCTTACAGGTAATTCAGGACTTCTTTCAATTGGTGCGCTGTTCACTCAGGACCTTCTCATACAATTGTTTTGAAAAGATACTGTTTAAAAGTAGTACCTAAAGATAGTACATATTCTTTTTAGCAAACCACTAAGAATCCACTGCTTATCACTGTCACATATGGCATTTTGTCAAGATGGAACAGAATACTTAGCCAAAGATCATACCATAAGAGATAAACTACATGGTGCTACTGATAAGACTTTGCTTATTAAACAGCAGTTGGAGCAGAAATAGTTCAATCTTTAACACCTCTGTCCTCATTCTTACGACTTACTCTTTCTAAAGGCTTCGTAACTCTTCCTATAAAGTAAGATTGTTTAAAAACCTAAGCTAAAAAAAAAAAAAAAATCTTTTTTTCGTCAAAAGGGTCAGCTGGTGGACCAAGGCTCA
Organism: Coracopsis vasa; assembly: GCA_026283785.1. Classification (NCBI taxonomy): domain Eukaryota; kingdom Metazoa; phylum Chordata; class Aves; order Psittaciformes; family Psittacidae; genus Coracopsis; species Coracopsis vasa. The sequence goes on from JANHGB010068030.1 coordinate 17,100, forward strand.
AAGAAAGCTACTTAACAAACATGAGTGAATTCCTCACAACCAACATTATTTTGTAAGCCCTGCAAATTTCAGTTGTGAGTTAAGTTTTCCTTTAGCTTCTATAAACAGAAGATAATAGAATGCAAACCTCAGCAGGAACATCAAAAGCTGCCTAACTGCAGAACTGGGTGAGTATAAAGAAATCATTTCCTCTGTAAATTAGGAGTCATCCTGACCAAGGAAAAAAGTCTCCTCTTAGGCCACTATGGTGATCAGTGGTCTCTCTTTCCAGAGAACTTGTGACCAGAAGTGGGGTTTTTTTAGTGCAGAATTAGGTCAAAAACCAAGCAGTCCCCAGAGCTTCTGTAGAAGAGGAAAGGACTGGTGAAACTCAGAAAGGGTCTCTTGGGTGTGTCAAAGAACAGTTTTTATCAGGTGTATTAGTAGGAATGGCAACTGGTGCCTTACTAAACGTCACCTCTTGGCATTGTTTCAAAGTTTAACTTGTAACTGCTTTAATCACATTTCTTTAATCACAGAATAAGAAAGCAAAGCTGTGCCATTTCAAAAAAAGGCACTTGTTAAAGGAAACCAACAAATTCACTAGTAACTGAGGATGACTTTTGAAAACGCCATATGCAAACCCAAATACAAAACAACACATACCAAAAGAAGGCTATGGAAACTTTTTTGAACAGCACCTTTCTTGTTGAAATCTATACTTGACTCTTTCTAGGAAGTACTATATTGTCAGTATTGCAAATTAACAGCATAGGCTATGCTCATTATTGCTCAGTGTTCCTAAGCTACCTGGAAGACTGATAGTGCTAGTGCCTATAAATGACACTTGATATTGTCCTTCTAAAACTCTCCCACAAATTGTGAAGTACTTGTCTGTTTACAGCACTGTAGAAGAGTAATTATGCGTAACAGGCTGCTCACAGTGTAAGTCAGAGCCACTCGTTAACAGGCTTAACTCATTCACTGGCTTTTTAGAATAACTTTAATGCTACACATTAATGAATATGGTTTGAAAAAGGAGTACTAACCCTGTAGAGAGGGTGGCATTTGTCCTTGAAACATGGTGCCAAACGAGCATAGATCTGCAGGCTATAGTAATAACTTGCCAGCTGGAGAGATAACGCAGAATGTAATTGCTTTTCAAAGCATTTGTTGGCATCTACCACCTAGGAGAAAGGGAGCATTAATTTAGATGGAAGAATTAGCAAGCACACAACAGTAAGTGCGCAAACTTTCTAAAAAGCTACTTGCTGTGATTTAGAAATAGCTTTGACTATATTCTTCTAGCACATAAGTCAGTAACCTACACACACAAAGACAATTCTACATTATGATGTTTTTCCCCCTTCCACAAACAGCTAACCAAAATGCTTTTCCAACTACAGTTTTGGTGCGTCTATACCACGAAGTTATTACCCATATCTCTGAACTACATTAGCACTGTCAGTCACATGGCCCAACTATTATTTTAAATGAGAAAATGCATCTTTTTGTCAGCGCCACACTTGCAAGCCAGTCCAACAGCATCTGTTCAGAGTTTTCTTTAAATGCACAAGCCAAACCTATAAAAATGTGTATTTTCATGAATTCAGTGACTTAGATTTTAAAACCCTAAAGAAATTACATTTTCTCACAGAATTCTGAAATGCTATGTATAGTCTTTCCCGGCAAAAACATACAAACCAAATCATTATCAACATACCTGTGGCAGTGCAAGTAGATAGGCAAGAGACAAAGCCATATCATTTGGTAAAGCATCACTTGCCAGCTGTAGCAGAACTGCAACATATAGCAAGTAGAAGTAAAGCTTAATTACTGACCCACCTAGCCTTGACAGTTAGCAAATGAAATGTTTTCAGTGTAACCATATTTTATTAGACACTAGCTTAAAGCACTCCATACATACTTAATTAAACACTTATCAGTGCAATCCAGAAACAGACAATATGTAATTAAACTGCAGCACAGGTTTACCTTGACTTCTAGGCAAAGTGTTTGATGAATTAACCAAACAAGAATAAGATTATGAAGTAACAGATGCTAAACAAAGCCACTAAAGTATCACCTGTACTGATTTACAACAGGTAAATCTTTTGCTTGTAAAATCAAGGCAGTTACGTTGTATGTGCTCAAAGATACCAACCAGAGGAATGGTACAAAATGTCTTCTCTTCCAGCCTGAGCTCTAATTCACTTAACGCAACAAACCATATAAAAACTTGTCTTAATTAAAAAAAAAAAAAAAAAAACAAAATCCAAACAACAAGTGTCATGTGAATTTCAAATAACATCAGTGCAACATCAAAACCAGGTCCTGCCACATACTGCAAACAGAAGTATCAGCACAACAGTCAAAATTAATGCAGCAAAGAATAACTATTCTGATTATAAAAAGATAAAACTTCTTGTAAAACTGACAAGAAAATTAACTGCTTTTCCTACATTATAGATACAAACTTATATTTTGTTTAAAAAAACCACTATATTTTACATTATGCAAGTAGGAGAACCAATACACAGACACAACGTAAACGCCCAAGATCTGTTAATTAGAAACAGCATCCCTCCTTTATGGAATTATCTCCTTCATACTGAAGTCAAGCATCACTGAGGCTGCTATGAAAGTTACAGCAATCACAGAATAATAATTCTCATGATACACTTAATATGCATTTTTGGGAATAGAAAATATAAATTATCAGTCCAGGGGCAATTTCAAAAATCTTACAAAACCAGACCAGAAATTGCATAAGGAATTGTTAACTATACCAGGAAAATAACACTATGATTCCCTTTTGTAATATTTTTTATTTTTATTATTATTGTAGTTGTTGCTATCATCATAATTCAAATTAATAGAAGACATCTTCCAGCAACTTCACTCTCTGTTTAATTTAAAGAAGTCTCAAATACCTATAATTCCCACATTACACAAACTACTCTGAGGACATGCTGGCTTGAAACCCTATTACTTCACACAGCCCCACAGTGAATGCTTTGATTCAAAGAATGATTCATAAAAGGCCTGAATGATCAATTACAATTTTCAGATTATCATTAATTTGCCATCAGCCTGAAGTGAATTTACATGCTGGCCCTCAGCCAGATACAACCCCCGAATTTCTATGTGACAAGTCCTCACAGAGGCTGTGTACATGGCAGTATGTCACAATTAACTGCAGATAGAAGCACCTGTGGTCTCTGCTTCAAATTGCTTTTATCAATAGTTTTTTCCTGCTGACAGCTTGTTTCTGCTACATGCGAAATACTCTGTATGCTGTCCAACAGGACTCTAGAAATATTTAAATTAAAATCTTGATGAATTAGTTTGCAAAATTGGTATTTACTACTCCAAGGAAACACAAGCAAAGTTACTTTATATATTCTTACAAGCACCTCTAGTTGAACAGAAAAAAAATGGGAGGAGGCAAAGAACAATTTGCCAAATAATAATAGTCTTCCCCCATTCTCTGGAAAATTAATGATTGCAAAGCCTTAGGAATACATAATAAATTGTGGGTTCTCTTCTAACTTGACATTTGCAACACAACAACTGCCACATTAGAAAAAGTGTATCTTCAACACTCAGAGAACAATCATGACAAAGAACACAGCACCAACACAAGGCCAGAAAACAATATGATTTTATTAATACTCATGCATGAAGTGCAACACAAAGGCATCCCAGTTGCCAGAATGTACTTAAGAACAAAGACCTGAAAGACCTGCCTTCATTATCATCCCCTCTGAGGAAAAAAAAAAGTTAAAAAAAAAAGCCAAGCAGAATTATAGAATGGACTGGGTTGGAAGGGACCTTAAAGATCATCTAGTTCCAACCCCCTGCCGCAGTGTACATCCACTGTACTCATGCTATAAATATAGATTTTCTGTGCACTTGTTCCTGTATCCATATACCTAAGGCCTATGGAGAAAGACAACTGGAATTAAACAGAGATGCACAACATTGCCTTGGTCACGCTAAGTCTGGATGCACTATAATGGCACAACTGAGGAAAGAGTCTTTTACTGGATACAAAATGATGGCTGTTACCACTTGAAAATGCATCAAGATAGAAAAGACCAGAAGAGTCAAAGTCCAAGGCTAGTGATGCTACCAAATCCACAAAAGAAGCATAAAGCATTATCCTGATTTTTATCATGAACACTGTCTCTGAGGCAAGTGTTTAGCCATTCCCTCAGACCTGAAGAACAACACTACTATAGCAATAAAACAGACTTCAACTTCCCCTAAGACAATGTGCTAAATACAATAGGGTTTCTTTGCTAAACTGCATCTTCTTTCAGGTCTGTCAATTCTTTTAATGGAGCTGAAACCTGCTGCTGTAGCTGTCCTAGAAAGCAGCCAGAAGGAAACAAATGGGATTCAAACTCATCAGCAAAATAAAATTAGATCTGCTGTATTTGTAAGTTACTAGTATAGCAGTTAATAACTCTTACAAACATTCAAGTTTTATACTGTAAAGTCTTCCCAAAATCTTAAAGCAAGCCTTAAAAATATGGCAAAGACACATAATAATAAATGGGGTTTGTATCTGTATGATATTTTAATATAAATTTTGGCAGTGTGCTATTAATATGCACATTTTCAAGCTCCACAATCCTGAAAGTGTTAGCTCATCATAAGGACTTTCATGGGAGTTTATAAAGCAAAACATTAAGAAGGGGGAAGAGGTGGGATCCAATACTGTAATCCAGGCCAAATGCATTACAATTAGCAAATTACCAATCTATTTGTTTACAGCAAGCTATGTTACACTTACATGTAAGAATACTGTCTACTGACTACCAACAGGAGTCATACAGCAGGACTGCTGAGTACAGAATAAATCAAGCTCACTTTTCCAGAGGAAAATACAGAACTCCCAGCTCCATAGCACAGTTGGAGGGACTCATAAGTGAAATTCAGATTGACTATAGAATAAGAGTGGTGGAAGAGAACAGAAGCATTAAAATGGTAAAATAGCAGTCTGTACACTTCAGGAACAGAGGGTCAAAACCTAAAGCTGGAATCTACAATTTGTTTTCTTCTTCAAACAAAAGTCCCCAAAACTGGAAACCCATCTCAAAAGGCAGCCACTGAATTATAAACAACCAGTTCCAATTACTCAAGTTGGAGCAGGAACTATTATCAAAGATCTGCCAACTACTGTCATTTGCCCTAAGAAAGCAATAAATTATTTTTGATCCCTGCCTCCCCTCCTTTAAGACACAGGAATCATAACTAGAAACTTAGGGGCTTTCAGCATGCAAGGAAAGCAATCTTAAGTACTGATTTACGACTAGTTTTGCTTTAAAAGAGCATGAAAGGAACAAAACATGAATCCATTCCCATTTATACAAGCTGTTGCTGACCTTTTCTAATTCACAATCTTATTTTATTACAACTGTACAGGTTATCTGCAGAAATATCACATATGTCAAACTACTGAGTTGTATACTTGTAAAATAAATATGCTCGTTTTCACTAAACAGATGGAATAAAACTGTGGTTTAGGAAGAAAGTCTCACTTGAAACTTTTCTCATATTGCAAGTGATATCTTATACTCATTTTTCGTGGCAGAAATTACCATAAAGTAAAATATAATACAAATATCTTCCTTCAAAAGACACTAACAGAATATCAATATTTAAACAGTTAATTTCTTAAACCAGCAGGAGACATGCAAAAGGAAAGAAAAACAAACATATGTGGTTTTGTGTGGTCTGTTTTTTTGTTGTTGTTTTTTTAAAGTGAAACTGTTTCAATTAACAAATTATTAAGCATAAACATAGAAACATTAGAAGACAAAATGCTCTGATAATTCCAGGATCTGTAGTTAAGCGTTAATTAGAAAATAAAACACTGTAATGATCCTGCAATATTGAAAGCTATATACAAAACACACAGAATCTGAACAAATCAGCACACATACAGGCAGACATGCAAATAACTAACACGGGTTTCAAATTCCATTTAAATATCTGTACATGGTAGTATTCAGAAAACTTTCAACAATTTCCTCCTCCCCACTATATTCATATTTTTCACAGCCTGCCAACACCTCTTTCTGCTTATTTAAAGACAACTTTCAGATTTCTAGTCTTTCCTGATCAATCCCTTTTAAAATACCACTTATCTTGAAAACTCTGCAGCTACATCTACCAAGACTTAACCAATGTGAGATCTTAAACTGGATCACAATTTACACAAACTACCCAGACAATACTTCAGATCATTGTGTGCAATTCTATGTATTTAAACCCATCCACAGATTCTCCTGTATTTACTACATATAATAAATAGTGGAGTGAATATACACATAACCATACCTTCTGTAGTTGGAAGTAGGTCTTTTCCTTCACTCTTTGTTTCTGTCAGTTTCTCTGTTCTCAGTAATACTTCTGCAAAGCTTTCCAAAGAATTGTTCTGGTATGTGCCATAGCTGATTTCAGACTAGAAGTAAAATAAGATAACTGACACATGTGCACTACACCCTGCAGTTATATTTAGCTCACTTGCATGAAATGCAATTATCTACTTCAATTCCTGCATTTGCTTTCCTTTCCACTAATTCCAGACTTTTTCCTACTACTGCACAAAATTTCACGTCATACAAATGATACAAAATCCGTATTTTTACTTAATTCTAAGATCTCAAAACAACCCTTAACCCTTCCAAATTCTGTAACAAACTTACTTCTGCAACATATGGATCAGCAATTAGAGACTCATAAAATGGATGACAGCCTTGTTTTTCCACAGCAGCATTTTCTCCAGGCCCACCTTCTAATACATCTCCAAATTCATGGCCCTGAAAAAATAAATATACTTGAGCCTAGCTGCAATAAAGCTCATTAAAAAGTCTATAAATGCTGTTCAGAAGGGAAACAACTGTAATTGAAAATATCACTTAATTCAATGGTGAGCAAGATAGGAGTCATCTTACATAAACCAATGCTGAATGTGGTCCAGTATTCTTAAAAAAAGGAAAGAGAATCATGCTCAAAAGTAGTATCAGAAAATCTAGTATCATAAACATTATACAAAATGCACTGAAATAGAGAAGGTAGAAAAGAGAAACTGAAAAAGAACAACTTTGAATGTAAAATGACAGTGTTTAAAGAGTGGGTTTCACTTTGCTTTCTTCCCCAAAGTTCTGCCAAACTTCAACTATTCCTTCTCACACTATCGTAAGAAAGAAGGTGCAAGCAGATTAGAAAACAAGAAACGAAAACAGCTTTAGACCCCTAATTTCACTGGGATTTGCCAGCAAACAATCTCATGATGTCTCAAATTTATTTACTGATTTGAAGTCTTCAGTTATCAGATCCTTACAAAGTAGTCTAGCTTTTATACCCATGTATCAGCGAATGTGTAAACATCTAGACACATATCAGGAATCCCTTACATGCAATGGTCGAAGGTAAGTTAATGATCTCTTCCACCACTGTCCATCACTGACAGCATGCAGCATGGCTTTTGTAGTCATAGTTGTGTTAGACAACACTTTCATGGTTTTTGATGTCGTCCAGTACAACAAATCAGCAGACTGGCTAGAGGAGACGTTGGTTTCATCCTGTGAGCATATCCAACACACAAGGGCAAGTTTTAGACTCAGGCTTTAATTAGGCTAACGACCTAAAGCCAAATGCATTAGAGTTCAGATACTGTTAATGATTATTGATTTAAGCAGCAGCTGTCATAAAAACAGAAAGACAAGTTAAAAGTGATTTAGGAGTTTCAACCTGAACTGACTAGCACGAGCAACAGATCATTTTGCCCTTTATTCAGTCATAATCTCGTTTCCAGAGACACCAGCTGTTTTTAATTGCAAAGTTTATAATTGTAATGCTTTACATAACTGTTGAATGCTTCTTTTAAAATAATGATCTCTCTACAAATGTGGAGATTGAGCATGCTAAAATTAATCTTCAAGAAAGCTGATAGCAGAGACAATCCTGTATTTGTACAGAGGTAGCGATAATTAAATTGAATTCTCTGCAGGAGAAATGGTGAGCAGGTTTACACATTTGTCTCTAGACGAAGTTGAAAAGTACCATCAAGATTTGAAATTCTGCAGTTGGCACTTAAAAGTTACCAAATACAGCAAACCTAAAAGGCTGCAATACATGCACATATATATCTTCACACTATCCTTCAAAACATCTTCATTGAGCCTCAGTAAACTCACACGAGTCAATTCATAAAAGTAGAAGACATGTTCCACAACTGGAGCTTTCCGTATGAGCTCTTCCTCATGTACAGCGTTTAAATAATACCCTGAACATTCATGGTGGCTGATCTGTGCTAGTTCAGCCCTGGAAGGATTGTGTTAATTGCACCCTTTACAAAGATCACACATCAGACAAAAATATAATTAGCATGCTAATGTAAACATAGTCTTCAGTAATAGGAAATATAAATATTTGCCTCCATACAGCAAACTTCAACAGCTTTACATCCAATGCTTTTTTCCCCAAAACCTCTATTATTCAATTCCCCATACACTGAAGTGTACTGAAACAGAAAAATTCTACGTGCATAACTGACTGTGAGGTCTTAGTTTACAACTTACTCATGACAAAGTTTCAGACATCAGAGCAAAAGGATGCCAAGTTACACTCAAGTGAATTACATCCCACTGTGACCTCAGTGACAAAATATGTTAGCATCAATAACGTAGAATTTCACTGTAGACAAACGTATGTTTAGTACTTTTTACTGTACTATGCAGTCAATCACTGCCTTAAGCTGACCACTGAAGTAGGAGGTCCATTTTAATTGCTTCTTTCCACTAAGGCTTCAGCATTTTTTTAATCTTTTCCAAAATTGTATTCTGCATTTCACAGATACCAACTAACAAACTGACTGGCTAAACTGGAAATTTCAACTCTTACTTCACCACGTGAAGAAAGAACATGCTAGATTTTTCACTCTGAAAAGTTAAAAATGCGACAGAAAATTCAAGGTACAGTGGCTTGGGTAGAATTTCTTGTTTGTGTATTTTTTAAATAAACTACTCTTGGTACTTAGTATAAAAGCTTTTTGTAATTTATTTAAAATGTTAGATACAGAATACTAATTTCTCTCTTTGTCTTTTGTTTTTAAATAGATACTGCAGGACACCTAACTGATTCTTCAGGGGGAAAAAACCAAACCAAACCAAACCAAACCAAACCAGAACCAGGAAAATTAAAAAAAAAAAAGAAAAAAAAAAAAAACCTGGCCCAAATTCTCAACTACATTTGACCAAAACACACTTTTTTTAAAAATAAACCTCCTTTGGTAGTGTCAAGACTAAGAGACTATACTTGTATGCTGGGGTGTGTGCTTCTATAGCTCCACCACTATCAGATAAACTCTACTGATTTTTTTCTAAAAGGAATTTCAACTCTTTACAAATAATTACAGTCTTTTCTGCACAAATAAGAATTCTGTTTTCTGAAAAGCCATTCCTCTGTGTACCCAGAACACCACTTTCAGGCTGTAACTTTTTGCTCTCCGGAATCAATCTGTCAAAATAAATGATTTCTTAAAGACTGTTGGAGATGCCATCTTAAGAAGGCAACTTTAATTGTATACTTTAGGAGGAGGATTTCCTCATAGGAGGAATAATTTCCTCATTTCAGGAGGAAATTATAGTTTGGGGGTTTTGAAGGGCTCCTGAGGGAAATTATTTTCTTATTTCTTCCTGATATCCTTTATAAAAGTAAGCATTTCTGATTAAAATTTAAACAATAATAGCAGCAAATTTGCATGAATCTAAATTGATGTAAAATGTCAGCTAACAAATTCTGAATTACCAAGATACTCTGAAATAACAGCAAAAATATTTATACATATATACACCTATACTCATATATGCTCATATTAATCATTCTAAACAGTCTAATGAAAAGACAAAGCCAACTATTTTTTAAATAAGCCGCATAAGAGAGACTAATAAACGCCTACACTGTGGACTACCGGGGGCTGGGGAGTGAGAGGTATCTTTAATGGCAATTAGTCAAGGTGCCAGCATTAAAACATGCAAAAAGCAGTCACTGTATATATCTTATGCATTAAGAGTTAGTATGCATTAAGATTATTATGGGATGCACCCATGAGTCCTGAGGCAGCTGATGGACATTACTGACAGTTCTGATACTCTTTAAAAAGGACAAGAAGGATGACCCTGGGAACTAAGTGAGGCCAGTCAATCTCATGTCAAGCCCTGGAAAGTTTATTGTTCCATTGCTCATTCTGGAGGCCATCTCTATGCATGTGGGAGACAACAAGGTCATTAGAAGTAGTCAGCATGGATTCATCAAAGGGAAATCATGCTTAAGCAACTTGATTGTCTTCTACAACTGGACAAATAGCTGGACTGACAAGGGGAAAGCATTGTTATGTTGCCTACCTGGACTTCAGCAAGGCTTTTGACAATGTCTCCCATGACAACCTCATGGAAAAGCTCAAAAAGCGGGCTGCATAAGTGGATGGCAAGGTGTATTGAGACCTGGCTGAATGGTAGGTCTGAGAGACTCTTGTTATCAGTGGCACAAAACAGCCCCTTCTGACTAAGCATTAATCTAACAATGTTAGCAATATTTTGAAATACTTTTCATGAATTAATTAACCTTTATTTTGTCACTGAGATATTTTGTTTGAGAAGCACAACATTAGTTGTTGAGGCATTTGTAGCATCCAACATTTCTATGCAATCTGTAGAGATATACAACCAGCTGCTTTCAAGATTTCAACTCGTTTCAGGGAAAAAATGCTTAAGAGTTAAAACATAAAACAGCAATGAAATGAGTTTAGACATCTCCAGAAAGGAGTTCATCAAGAGAAGAATGATTGACAATTATGACCAGCACGTGATGTAGGTTGGTACAATGGAAAAAATTATAGTGGCAACTAATGATTGAATACTAGATGAAGGTAAGAAGAGGTAGAAAAAGGTCACTAAAGCTTTGAAAGGGAAACTGATGTACCTGCAGATAGTTATTTTTATTGCAACAGAGAAGGGGACGCCCAAATATATGTATGCTAGAAGAAGCTTAGTCAAGTCAAGGTAAGGAAAATTGCATTTAAAGCAGCAATTTGAAAAGGTATCAGTATATGAGAAAGAATAACATTTGTCAACTGCTAGTGAAAAGGATGCTATAAGTTAATCATGACATAAGTGAAAAAGGAGTAAAATGAAAGTGAAAAAAAAAATTATCGTATGTTTTTTCTTTGAAGAAACTGAAATTCTGTGCAAGACAATGAAGAGGAAGCATGAAGAATTATGTGAAGTGAAACTATGGCAATTGCAGTTGGGGGATTCAGTTAAGTCAAAGAAGCTGAGTTATTGAATATATTGCTTTTCTAACATTTCAGATGTTTGTAACAAAGGAAGGGTTATACAGTGACTAAATTCTTGGCTATGTTTCCTCCTGTGTCATTGCAAGAAATGAAAGAAGCTATAAAACTCTATGAAGTCAACAGACAGAATTAGCAAATATACAGAATTCATTTCCTAGTTTAACAGGCTGAAATATGACATGCGTAGAACAAGTATTAAAAACAGAAAGAAAAAAGCTTCAATGCAGGAACATACAAACTTGACAGATCAACCATCTGCTTCGTTCCAACTCTAAACAGACTACCACAACTACAGGGAAAGAACTAAAGAAAATTAAAAAAAACCACAATAGATATATTACAGAAATTTCTGAATGTGAATTCCCCAGCATAATGAAAAGTGCTTCAGATATCCAAACTAAATAAAGAATGAAGTTAATTAGTGAGTTCACGCAACTCTGATAAACCCTTAAGTTTCTGAATAAGCTTCTGGATCATTTACACGCATGTCTAATTGTTCCGTCACAATATACAGTATACAATCAACAATACTATAGCATATGAACATATGACATATGACAAATTTGTTACATAGATTAAAATACTGTAAACATCAGCATCCACACCCACATCAGGAAGCTCCACAATTTTATTAACATCTACTTAATAATATTCCTCTTTGAGAGATTCATTTACCAATTTCCAGGAAATAGGAAGAATTCATGCCACTGAAACAGACCTGTTCTTTATTCTATCAAATGCATAAAGTGTTCAGCTCTCTTCCTCTGAATACTGTTTTCAGTGCTACTTTTCCTGCCCATTCATTTTATATATACATATATGCATGTAATGATATTTACATATGCATATATGTATACCAAGTATGCACATATGCCAATAGATACATAAAAGACATACACAAAATATAAACTATACGTTGAGGTTATCTGTTCCCCTTTTAATAACAGGATGGAGAGGTTTTGTTTTTTAAGCCACATGGTGTTAAATATACTAAAGAAAAAGACTAGCACGTTCCATCTACAGCTGTCATTGGTAAAAAATTCCCCAAAGGTATACTGACATTAAGGAAGCTGCAACTCGGATACTTTCCTCAAAAAGCCAGACTATGCAACGTGAACCACCTTTTTTCTTTCTATATTCTTTCCTGTATTTCTTTAAAATTTCTGCCCTTCTCCCCGCCCCTACAAGATCTGTTTACCATCTACAGAAAAACTCAAACAGATAACAGAGAAAATAATAAGATAAACTTAGAATTTTCCATTCTGAAGAGGGTGAAAAAGATATTTCTTGTATATATAATTATATCTTCTTTAAAGAGAGACATGAGCTTGCAATTGAAAATGTACAAACTTAAAATAATAACCAGGAGAAGTAAAAAGAATGGCAGACCTTTTTTCCTGCTGCCCTGTCTCTATGTGCCACAAAACACTCAATGTTCCTGCTGACCTTATACATGAAAATAGTTTCACATGCAATACATGAAAGTTATAAACTAGCAGTCATAAGCTTCAAGACATTTTTTACTTAAATGTGTAGCTCAGGTTTATTTTTGAATGGGTTGCTTTGCAATTGGGGCAGATCAAAAATCAAACCAACAGTAATGTATAATTTCATGTTAAGTTTTGTTGCACTTTTCTTCTACCGCTGGGTTTATTTTTTGTATTTGCTATGGTGCTAAGACTGCACAGGAAGAAGCAATGAAAAATCAGAACAGACTATAAATACATAAGCAAAACCTTGAACTTAAAACAATCTAATAAGAACAAAGACTAATAGATGTATCTGAAGTTGTGCATTTTATCTGGAATGTTAAATGTTGCTAAAAACTCAAATTCAGTTCTTTAGCATAATGCAGAACAAAATATTTATTACTTTAAAAAAACTCTCTTTAAAGCTTACCTCTGTATCTTTACTGATCAATGAAGAAGGTCCTGAGATATTTACATTCTCACCTCCTTCTGAAGGAAAAAACTGGTAATTCACAGCCTGATAAAGAATCTATAAATACAAAATAAATACAATCTCTTACCAGTCATATAATCAAATGTAAGAATTATGACTGATGTCACAAGGAACCCAAAAAATTCAGATGTAAAAGTTTCCATGATAGAAAAACAAGGGTGCAGGGGAAAACAGGTAGAACGCATAGGTATCTCTGACATACTCTCTCTGTTGTAATCCCTAGATAAAATGACCTTCCCTTCTCCATGGACTGGTGAAATACTCCTCTATACAATGTAATGTAATTTATTATTTTTTTTTAATTTTATGCACACTGCTTTACTATGTAGGCTAAAGAACTTACATGAAAAACATCACTTATCCGAACTGTGCCTCTCAGGTGCTGGGCAACTCCACAGAGGCAAATGTTACACAAGATAGTAGATCTGTGAGGAGAATTTCCACATGCCATAGAACAGATGAAGGTCAAAAAATACTTATAGACATTTATATCGTCTCGTCAGCCTGACCATCTGATAAAGATTTTTTTGCATATATATATATATCTACACACAAAGACAGAGCATATAGGAGCATTAATGAACATATGTGAAAAGCTTGGACAGAACATATAGGAGCATTAATGAACAAATCTGAAAAGCTTATACTTAGTTTATAGAAAATGTAACTGCAGAAGAAACCAATTCAATATGCTTTGACAGAAATCATTACACAGGTTTGGCTTCCTGGGGAAAATACCAAATTAATCATCACTGGTCTTTTTCTACAAATGACACTGCACTAACAAATCCGAGCAACAAATTCAGTCTTAAGGTTTGTGAATGGGGAAAATAGATAACCTTTTCCCGTGTAGAAGTGGGATGCAAGAGGGTAATAACCTGTGGCTGAGCAGCTGCTCTGTGTTACAACTGACAGGACAGGAAGCCTTCAGAAAGAATGAGACAGCAATATAGAACCAGTGAGCTGACAGAAAGTCTAACAAATCTTGGTTTATCCAGTGCCAAAAATTTGTCTGACTTCAAATTCTAATTCTAAACACAGGCACATATGGAAGGAAACAAGTCTGTATTTCTATATTGTACAGGTATCAATTCTACAAAGATTCCACTCATGTTTAAGCTCATAGTTGTACGTACCTCTCTCAAATTTGAGTGCTTTCATGACAGAAAAAAACCAAACAGTAAATAGCTTTCAGGAGCTAGACTTTATTTCAAATCCTTTATACCATTTTATTTTGACGTTACCCTGTTATTGAAGCAACACAGACTGTCTTCATATGTTGCCTGTATTTTTCATGCAGGTTGCTATACAAAGAATTTTGTAAAGAAAAGGGCTACACATTTGCTGCTGCCTTAAACAGTGTATGTACTGTAGCTATTGCTCCCTTCTCCCCTGTTCTTCAGCCACACAGAATGCAAAACCCCCAAGATGTTTTTACTACACAAAGATAAATCCAGGAACATTGTGAACTCTTAGACAACTAAGACAATTAAACAAGTAATAGTACATAGGCCAAACCGCAATTACACTGAACACAAATTTAACATTTTGACAACCTAAATTACTGCACTGCAGTTTCAAATAAAACTTTTGTAAAGCTTTGCTATGTTGCCATAACTTGTATTTAAATGACACAATATATATAATATGATCAGCTGAACACCTAAGATGCTGGTAAAGATGTCCCAGACAAAGCCTGTTGTACTTGTTAAAACCATTACATGGTTGAAATAAGTGAGAAAATAATTGTATATTGGGTAGAAATCTTTAAAATGTAAGAATAAACATTTAATAGACATTTATGTGGGCACTTAACAAAGCTGCATTACAAGACGTAAACACCTGGAAAATACTGAAGATATTCTTTAACTGCATTTGCAAATAAAATGTTTACATTGGGCAACAAATTAAGAAATTAAAAGAACTAAAGATAGCGAATGTAAGTGCACTTGAGAAGCAAACTCATCATATAAAAATACTTAAAAAAAATACCTTCTCATTTGTTGAAATATAACAGTGAAAGTATAAAGTAGAACAAATATGAACTTGTTGGGGGTAGGAACTTAAGGGAACAAACTTCAGAATGAGCAGAAGTCCCCTTTACTTTGGTAAGCACTGAACTTGCACGAAACAAGTTTCAGAAAACACCTACCTGGGTTTGCAATGAACTGCTCACTCCCAACAATGCCACTATGGCACTTGGGGGACAGTGTGTCAGAGCAAAAGACATGAGTTCCTGACGCATACCCAAATCATGGTAGCCTTCTGATTGCCCAAGCTGACTGCAAACTTCCCAGCTCTTAGAATAACCTGGAGAGGAACACAAAATGTACTTCTGCGGTTGGTAAGCTTCACTAGTGATATGAGGATACTGCATAATTCTTACTGGATGAGATAAAGCAGGGCATGTGGCATTCTTAACAACGCTTAACATCCCCTGAGAAAGGAACCATAAAGGCTCCATGAAACAGACGTAACCCAACTTTAGACTGACCAAATACATGGAAGATTTGTTATTACCATATTGTAGATATCAGTACAATAGGCATCTGTAAGCCTATACACTATATTTTTATTTATATTCATTATATTATTTTCTATTGCAATAAGAAAAGCATGCTTTACTTCAGAGCATGATATTCAACACCTTACTGGAGTGGCTGAAAAAAGAAAGTAAAATATATCACTTGATATACTACAAGAACCTCAGTTAATCTCAGATTTTTCATACTCAATCTCCAGGCAGAAAAAAGAGCCAAAGAAACAAGTCCTATACTCCTTAGTAGCTTGACACATGTATGTCACGTACCTTCACTCACACCCTCACATATACAAATTATGTAAATAATTTAGCACAAATGTTATAAGAGTTTTGACAGAAAGACATCTAAAAGACCTGCATATTCCTGCTAGCTGCAGTCACGTATTTTTACCTGTTTGAGAGGGATACAGCGTAGAAAGAATGAGACATTGTGGTTCCCAGGGGCATAGAAAAGCTCTGTATGGTTACATGTCTAATAGTTCAGTAACTATCTTATTACATACAGTATTTGCTGTATGCATCTCCATTCCATAGAGATGTCAGCTGACTTCCAAACAAAATGTAACTGATTTTTGAATGAAACGGACCACTCTGAAGTACCACACATCACAGTAAGCCAAGAGGCAGAACTCAGATTTTCACCACCATCACCCTGTGCAACCCCCATTTATTCACTTCACCTGCAGCCATGAGCTCCTGGCAATGCATACTAGCTGCTTTGTAGTCCTGGAAACTGAGAGCTTGTTCCACTAAAAGGATTAAAACTTGACCTTTTCTCTCCATCTGATCATCTCCTGTAAGAAAAAAATAAACATTTTTATTAGTTAATTGAAATTAATGATCAACTTAAGCTTGCTATTTTATTTCTTAAGAGAACTATATGGCAAAAAAAAGCAATAAATAAAATTATCCACTTTTTCAAAAAACACTGCCATCATAGCTGGTTAAGAAAAAAAAAAAAAATACACAGCATGTTATGTCTAGGTTGAAAAAAAAAAGTTTTGATAACTGAATTTATGTGATGGCAAAGACATAGCTCAAAACTGATATTTAAGGTAAGTCACATATAAAACAAAATCCTGATATTGAAAAAAATCTTCTGCGAACTGTAATAGAATAATTCTGAATGTTTTGTTTTCTTACAGTTTACAAAGTCACAGTTTAAACTCCCATTTCACAGAGCCAAATTATTTGTGACATGTGGAAAACACAGGTATTTAAAAATCTCTAACCTCATAAATTGAGTCAGTAGAACTGAAACTGGTTTTTCACACCATACACGCATCTCGGTCACCGTATCTTCTTGACAATACCTCTTCCCACAATTACAAGTCAAAAGTAACACTTGAGATACTATTGATCTCTTCTGACTAAAGTTTTGAGCAAGAATCTTTGCACAAAATTATTTTGACCTTAATTTTAATACATCACCATTCACAGATGAAAATCTAATCAGACAACTAACTCATCTCCTTTTCAAAACCAGTTATAGTCAACAGAAATAACACACCTGTCACACTTTACCAATCTTTAAAAAAAAAAAAAAAACCGCTCTTTCTAAGTCTTGTGCTCAAAATGGTGTGCATGTCCATGCATTGTATGAGGAGGTGACTAAACATATAAGGAAAAATAATCTCACACTATTCATTTTAATATTGTAAAGAAGGTGGTGAGTAGTTAATAAAAATGAGTGGATGTTTTTCACTGCAAGCTTCCTACTCATGTTTCTCCCCTATTATTAAAAGCAATTTTACTCAGTCACTGCTGTTACAGTCATTTGAAAAGGGCACTGGTTTATGAAACTCTATTACTACAACTTGTGAAATGCAAGTATTTCAGAAGGTTAAACAGATCCGGTTCCAAAAGCCATTTAAAAAGTACATGTACTTTAATTGCATAACTGTTATTTTTTAACTCTATTTTACAGGTCCATCACCACAGGCAAAGCAAATTTTGTTTTAAAGCTTTCTCAAAAGAAAAGATGTAGCAGTTGCACAAGAATGACATTCAGGGAAGTTACCCTAATTACTGAACTCAGTCAAGACTCCCCTAATCCCAGCACGTCATAACTAACTCAGCTGGGAGAACAGGTTGGCTTTCCATCATTTTATCTTTTGGCCTCTTGCTTGATATACTGCCAACACACAAATTAATCACATTCAGGGCTCTTCTGTTGCAAAATTTTGCTCTCAGGAACCTAGGAACTTCTCATTCGGGCAAAAGCAATTACAGATGACAAAGAGGTGTTTCTATCTAGACAAGATAAATGTGAACTGTCATTTCTATAAGCAAGAGATCTGTACTTGCCACTCACCTTCTGATGCCCACTTCACCCTGACAGCTTTACTTCTTAGAGAGAGAGTTGATTATGTAGCAGACATAAATAAAAGGTAAGAGAAATAATCAAACTATTGTCCTTCAGATTTCAGCTAGACAAAGTAATCACTGCTATTTATTACTACTTAAGGATCAGTGGGATTGAAGGAAAGAGAGGAGGAACACTTGAAGCAAGGAAGTTTCTCTCTTAACTATGCTTGAGCAGTCGTATGCTGACTAGTCCCACCATCCCAAAAGTTTTTGCTGATTAGTTTTGATGCAGTAGGACATGTTTTACAAAAGCACGAACTAAAATATGAGGATTGCTTTCCTTCCAGTCCATGGCTATACATGCTCATCACATCTCCACTGTTCACTCATTTTAACTTCCGTTACCTTGACACATGCTGTTATGCCACGGAAAAGCTGTCATCTCTGACATGACTAGTGAATCCCCTGCAACACACAGCCCGACCTTTTCTTCACGTGGCTTTCATTGCCTCAACAGTGCAGTCACTTAAAATGCTACCTACTGCAGTTTTAAGGCATGGTCTTGTTCTTCTATTCAAACATGAAAAAATTCACTGCTTCAGCTTTCTGATGCCTCATTTGAAGGTATTTTTAATAATGAAGTCTTACAAAAGTGGGAGTTTTGAATTCTGAATTGTTCCCTTTACCACTTTGACAGACATCCAGGATTTAAAACCAAGAAAGGTTCAATGAGAAGAACTATTAAAATGGTGATATTATTATACTACACGATAATTCTGCATTAAGCCTTAATGTTAATGTCTGTTATCCAGACTCAAACAAATCAAGTTTAGAAACTGGAAAGGATGTCTTTGTCTCCCTTTTATTATCTGTCAAAGTTTGCATGTGTTCAGCTCCTTTGGACTACTGTCTCCTTATGTTATAAGGAAAACACATTTATATTCAAAGGTTTACAAAACACAGTAAGATTTAACTCTCTAAAGTTCTTTCTGCATCTTTTTGTTATGACGTTTTGAGACAAGCAGATATAGCATCTTCCCAAGTGACAAGATGAGAGGAAATGCCTTCAAGTTGAACCATGGGAGGTTGACAGAAATTCTACATTGATTGGACTGTCAAACACTGGAACAGGCTGTCCAGGGAAGGGGCTGAGGCATCACCCCTGAAGGTATCTAAAAG
Organism: Coracopsis vasa; assembly: GCA_026283785.1. Lineage (NCBI taxonomy): Eukaryota > Metazoa > Chordata > Aves > Psittaciformes > Psittacidae > Coracopsis > Coracopsis vasa. The sequence continues at coordinate 36,440 of JANHGB010068030.1, forward strand.
ATGTGTAGATGTGGCACTTAGGGACACGGTTTAGTGATGGACATGGCAGTGCTAGCGGGTTAATGGTTGGACTCAGCGATCTTAAAGGTCTTTTCCAATCTAAATGAGGCTATGATTTTATTACAAATTATGAGAGAAAAAATATGGAATCTCAGTAATAATAGAAAATAATTTTTTCTTAAGAAATTAAAAAAAAAATCATATTTTCTTAAGAAATAAAATAAATCCTTCTGAAAATTTTGATCCAATTTGGGTCATATAAAGAAAAGGAAAAAATAAAGCTTATTGAAACACTTTGGGTAAGATATATTCTCTTTGTGAGCAGATGAAACATTATCATGAGTGAAACCATGTCATAAAAACTTAAAAATCAAATTATATCAAATTTGTATGTGTACTCTAGAAATTCTATGTCACTTATATTTAAGAGATCAGAAACCATCTGTATGATTACTTCTCAAGGCATTAAGCAAGAATGTCAGTGTTGAGGAAAGTGGATTTTAAAAAATAACCTTGACTTAGGAATGTGAGCAAATCTTAAAATTACTAGAATTAGCTTAGAGATATTAAAATTAACTAAATTACTACAGAAAGTTGAGAGAAAAGAGAGTAACAAACAGAAGACATTTCTAGAGAGTCTGCCTCAAAAAATTAAGAGCAATGCTCATTAGATCTTTCTGATAGACAGTAATGGTACAGAAGATGCTTTTAATTTCTGATTTTTTATTTTTTTTTTTTTACTTTTTTTTTGCTCCTCTATTTTGTAAGCAATTGCACGAAGTGAATTCTTTCACACCCTTCTTAACTGAGAGTGTGGATTAAGTGAGAACCATGAGATGTACAACAGCTCCAGTTCCCTGAGCAGCTTCAGATTTTCTGGCTGTCATGCTGAGCACATTATCCCTCACTCACTTTGCCCATATGTGAAATAGAGATAACACTTGTGTGCTTCCTTTACAGAGGTGGTGACATGAGGTTTAAGTAGAGTTTACTGTCATTAATCAAATACTTTAAAGCAATTAAGAAGTTAGCTGATATATCATTACCTAAGTAATATTTTAGCTTTGATAAGTATGAATGTAAATTCTATTACTCATTTTCAATGCTTCTCTCTAAACAAACTCTATTTAGAGAGCACAGCTCCAGAAGCTCCTTCAGGATGACCACGTGTACTCTACCCTTGTATGCACAGCAAATGGATTCTCTTAGAAACGAAACTAAAATATGTATGCTCATAGTATTTTAAAGGCTATATAGCGTAACATATACTATATACTTTACATATACACATGTATAAAATGTATAATAGATGTAGCAAGCACATCACAATCACTAATGAACAGCACTTTATCTAAACCTTCATTAAGCAAGTCCATAGAGTTCAATCCCTAGATTCTTTTTCAGTATTCAGACTCATCCCAATTCCCTTTCATTATAAGCTGTTAGAAATCAAGTTACCCCTATATCAAGTAGTTTTAAACCTGCTAATAAAGACTACCTGTGCTAAAACTGCAAAGAATGTTTACCTTTTCTAATATCCAGTTTAAAACAAAACAGACTCATTCACAAATTTTAAAATCTGTATGATCTACCGTTTTGGCTGCAAACTGATTTGTGGGGTATCAGTGTTTGCTATCATTCTTATGACTAAAATAAGTCCTAAATAACTCTTTATCATATTAAAAACTAATTGTAATTCAGTAACTTAAATTGTAAGTTGACAAATACAGAAATACCATTTCTACCTATTTTATTTTAGTTTATGCCTCCTGTTAAATTTGACAAGACTCTTCCTTTACAGACTATGATTAAGGTTATGCCAGCATTCCACTTAAAATCTGGTTTTAAAGGTATTATTAACCTACCTATTAAAATCATAAGCAACATTAAATTCAGTGTAAGGTTACCTATTCCACCACTCCCTGGAAGTACATACAGCACTAACTGAAGACTACAAAAGTAAGGCTCTAGTGACTTTCTTCTATTTATTGGTAAAATATTGGATTTGCATGCATGACTTAAAATAGCAATGACAATCATGTTTCCTCTGAATGCTTTTGGATACTCTTCTGGATACTCATCAATTGGATGGAACAGGCAGGCACAAAAAACACCCTGCTGCAATAGTGGCATGCTGTTTATAGCTTTCAAGTCCAGAAAAACAAAAGGAGATTAAGGAAATACTGAGTTTCTTAAAATGAAAGAAACCTGTTTTCCATAGCCCATCTCTTACAACAAACAAGTTTAGATAAAAATCACAACTATGGCATTCTCATAACTGAATCCATATCTTGCTTATAAATGAATATCCTGCACGGAAAATAGCACTTCAATATAAGCTACATGACTAGTCATCCCTCAGTGATACTGAAATGGTTTTTAATCACAAAAGGCTAGAACTACTTTTAAAAAAAGAAAAAAAAAACAACACACACACACAAAAAAAACCCCAAACAAACAAAAAACCCAAAACAAACAAAGAACCCAACCACATGCTCCCCAAAAGAAAAAGTTTGCTTGCAATTCTTTTCTTCTCAGATAAATGTCATTCTAAAATAAAAGATAACTTTGAAAGTCACCAAGTTATTTGTTTATTTAGCGTAAGAGACAAGAAAAGTGTCGAAGTAGTGTATTCCTTATCAGGATTCATTCTTGAAATATACTTTTACTATTAAAATTCCATACTTGCCACAGGAACAACCTACAGCATTACTCCCAAGGTTAACCATTAAAGTCAGAGAGCCCAGCACGCTTAGAATAAATATAAAATTTGTAGCACAAGAAGACGTTTTTAACTCGTTCACGTGCTTAAAAATTAATCACCTCACCCATTCATCTTCTGGTTTTCTCCAGCCACATACCCACACAAAAAGAAAAAAAGTCAGGAGGCCATTTTATCATCTGGCTTTAAGTATTTCTCCTTTCAGTGGTGTCTCAGTGTGCTGGTTTCAGCAGTAGCAGTCATTTTTTATCTTTCTTAGTAGCTGGTGCAGTGCTGTGGTTTTGACTTTCGGCCTGAGAACAGCACTGATAACACCGATGTTTTCAGTTGTGACGTAGTGATGTTTAGTCTGACCAAGGACTTTCTGAGCCTCATGCTCTGCCAGGGAGGAGGGGAAGCCGGGAGGAAGCAG
>JANHGB010068035.1:0-39601 GCA_026283785.1 Coracopsis vasa
CTTTCACACCCCCTCCCCACTTCACCGAGCCACCCGCCCCCCCCCCCTTTTTTTTTTTTTTTGACTTCTTCCACCACACTATACCAGTTTATAGCTCTTTCTGATTCAGGAAGCTGTGTACGTACATATTTCTAAGTGTTATTACTACTCTTAGTTACTTTATGGGGGCATCTAGAATGATCCATAGAAACACAGAGTATTACATTTGAGAAGCACACGGCAAGATCTTTATAAGAATTGAAAATGATTTGGGATAGGGCTAATTAAAAAAAAAAAAGAAAAATCTGAGATAAGGGAAATTGAGGAACAAAGCAAATGGTTTGTTTACTGTTGGAGAATTGTAGCTGAGTTTGGAATTGAATTTGTATTGCAGCCTCATATAGATACCTTTAATCCCAAGGATATGTCTTCCCTTCTCAGAGCCTTAAGCAAAGAATGCCTAAACAAACCTCTCCATTTCAGGATGACGCTAGAAAAAAGAAAGTTAAGACCCTGTGACTATGGTAGTCAGGATACTTTCAAAGTTTAAATCAGTCTCTAGTATCCAATCCAGCTTTAGTGTATTACACTACTGTGTCCCTGTGATTTCATTAGGGAATTTATACAGCTGTGTTTTTAGAAAAATCTTGAAATGCTAAAGATTGGCCAGCTATAACTTGGGGACAACTTTACAGCTGTTCTGTCCCTCCAAGCTTACAGTATCGAAATACATCAAGAAACTTTGCTGCTTTTTAAGGCTTTGGTAAGTGAGGGCAGTATTGGATAAAGTGCTGGTAAATCTGGATGGTAAAATTCTAAATTCTGAGAAATTGTTCCTTCTTGGGCAAGAATGAGAAAATAAAAATGTGAGCACTTTGTATTCAATCGCAGTGGGAGAAAACCTCAAGCACTGGTTGGGGTCTGTGGAGAGAATTTAAGATTTTGATGATCTTAAACTGTCAACTTTAAAAAAACCCCCTTGGTATAGGGAATATTTTTAATATAAAAATTTGAAAATTTTCGTATTAAAATTATGAATATTTGTATTAAAATAATGAATAAGTTCATATGAAAAATGGATTTTTTCATATGAACTTAAAAATATTGATTTCATTATGTTATAATTCGTGTAGCTTGTCAGAAATGTTTGCTCTCTGAAAAATGTTTTGTTGCTCTGAATCTACATTTTTTCATCTTGAAAAACATGTAAAAAATTCCAAGTAACTATAATTCCTGGCAAACAAAGTATGGGGAGGCTGCTGCTTTTGCAGCTGTGTCTTCTGCAACCTGTGTTGCTTCTTTAATCACTTTAGTAGTGAGAGGAGAGGGGGAAGCAATAAGGTTTGTACCTAGCTTTTACATTTGTTGGTGTAAATCAACATAGCTGCACTCAAGTCCGTGAGATCTGGCTGACGATCTGCTCTGAACTGTGCCGTCAACCGGCATTTTAATTCTAAATCAAGAAAAGTACTGAAAATATGTAGAAGTTAATACATTGTACTGATAGGAGATGGCATTTGGTTCAAACTGGGAAGGAAGGTGGAAAAGGCAAGAAGCAAAGGTGGAAGTTGTGCACAGAAAAAACCCAAACAAAAAAAGACCCCAGAATACCCCAAACCCCACCCCAAGCCAAACAAGGAAGTAACTTGCTCTTGCTACTAAAATCTTGTTGTGGGAGACTCAGCATCAGTCATGAAGCAGATGCTGGCAATGCTCTGACTCAGCAGGAGACTATAAACACAAGTCTTGCACTTTATGTGACTATTTACACCGGCACAAAGTAAATGGAAGTGGTTATCCCTGTTAACTGGTACTCATCAGTACTCAGGTTCCACTCACTTTGCTTCAGTGTTAGGGGCAGTGAGTGAGTGTTAGTAGGAGTGAACAAAGCTGTGAAAATTCAGCCCAAGGAAAACCAGGTCGATTTTTAGCTGTTGAAGTAGGATATTCCCAATAACTTGCCTGTTGGTTTGTTTGCAGCACCAAAAAATGTGGGAGGATAATTCTTCTAGTTTGAAATGAACATTTTTTTTTCTTAGGCCTGAAATATTTGCATTTAGTGTCGTTGTCTTTTTAATTAAAAAAAATAAAAGTAAACTAAATGTTAAGAAATCATCAAAGCTGTGAGTTTAACTGGATGTACATTTCCCGTTGGCTTACCAAGCTGAATGATTTGGATTTTCAGAAAATTAATTCTAGGCTGACACAGATAATTCTGAAAGAAATTTGCAGTCAATGTAAATGTGCATTTTTGGTGCTTGCTTAATCATTCCATCTTAGATAAACAAATCCTTGTCCTACACCGTCTGTGTTCTTACTTCTGAACTGTTCTATATACAGAATACTCGTCAGCTCGCACCGTTATTTACCGACTGATGAAGACAAACTGAAACTGGAAATGGGTAAATTCAGTTGTAGTTTAACGTTAAAGTAAACGAGTTACACCACCAATGAATTTGGGCCACTACTTTGGGAATTAGAAGTCAAACTCAGTAGCGGGTGTAAAAAGAAGAGGGGCAGTCATGGCTGTGGGAATATGTGAGAGAATTGTGTGCATTGCAAGGGAATAAAATTGATAGAATTGTAGGTCAGGGCCTTCTCTCTCTTCTATTAGCAGACAGGTTACCATAACTGGTTTAAATACATTCCTGGCAAAATTCAGTTGATTCCAGTGGATTTACACAAGGGATTAATTTTATCTTCAGTTTTCATAGTTTTCAAACTCAGAGGGACTATTAGCTTGTATACTGTGGCCTGCCATATAGCACAGGCTGTAGAATTTCACCCAGTTACTCAGGATCAAATGTAGTAACTGGCATGTTTTGAAAAAAGGCATCTTTCTGTGGCAGAAAGTCTCAAGAAATGCAGAAAGTTCTGCTGGAAGTTTGCTGGAGTGATCACTTTTTCTTTTTCTTAAACAGGGCTGAGACTCTGGTTTTGTTCCTAATTCTGTGGTAGTCAAACTTCCTCTCTGTCCCTTAATTTCCCTGCCTATAGCTTAGAGATAGGATATTTAATATCATATGGAAATAAACTTCAAGTTCACAGCAAAAGACTGATAAATGTGAGGAAAATATCACTCTGCATTTGTAGTTGGCTCTGTCCTCTGGCCTTTTTGTTGTTCTGCCTGTCTTATCTTGCTTTTCACATTCATATATATCTGATTTTCACTTAATGCAGTAAATCATGTGCTGACCTTCTACTGTCTTCTGATTGTATGTATTAAAATAATGTGTGCATTTTCTTCAAGAAAAATACAAATTAAAACAATTTTAGAGAAAATCACACACATTTGTTCATACTACAGCACTTCAGGAACATGTTTTGTTGCTGTGTAATGAGATGGGAGGTTCACAAAGTTTTTTGTTCCATGTTACATTTCCGCTTTCTTTTAGTAATTGCTGTAGCAAATCTGTTTGCTGAGGATAAGTGTCACTTCAACTTTTGGAATAATCATGGCAATGCTGAACTTGGAATTCAGATTGTGTCTCAAAACACATCGTTTCAAGTGCCCAGAGACGGTATTATGTATGGCTTGCACTACGTTTCTATCCAGGACAGGCTATGGCCTGTAACCCAGGGACTTGGTTCTGGATTGTCTCCTGTTTCAAGTTGAACATTTGGAGCTTTTGGTGCTGGTATAAGAGAAAACTGATTGGTGTTTTCCTTGTTGATAAGTTTTAGGGACAGGGACTGACAGCTGGAGGAGAAGAAAGGACCTGTAACCAAATTGACCCATGGGATATAGGCACTTCATTAGAGTTCAATATTCTAGTGACAGGTACTTTAGAAGTGAGACCTAAGGATTAGATTGTATGGCAAATGGAAGCCCCAGTTTCCAGGTGTGATTTGCTGTCAGTAATGGTGTCATGGGCTTGAATGTCTGGAGCAATGTATATGTCAGTGACAGGAAGGACTCAGAAGAGAGTGCAACCTCTCTGCTTCTTGTCTTGGTTTGGCATTTTATTAGATGCTAGGATCAGTCTGGTCCCTGTTATTTCCACTAATGATATGAGGCTCTCGCGTGCAGACTGCTTAACGAAGGGTTGGCCCCTCTCAAGCGCTACCGACACGGGCTGTATAGTTGCTCTTGCTCCTCTGTTATTTGCCAACTGAGAGATACCACACCATCATTGTTGTCCTTGCCTCTGTAGGTCTTAGAGATTAGTAATGGTTTTTCCCCATACCTTCTTGGTGCTTTTCGTGTTTCCTCTTCAGGTGACTCTTCTAGTTGTTTTCCTGTTCCTGATGGTTTGGAAGGCTTGGTCCTGGAGTCTTCTCCTGCCTCTCCAGCATTCCCATTGCCTAATGCTGCCCTGCTGCAGCCTTGGTCCCATGGGGCTTGTGTGTCCTGCCTTTCCAGCGTTTGCCTTGCCTGGTGCAGCATTCAAGCAACACCTTAATAAAAAGCTTTCCTCCCTTATCTCCTCTCTGCTGCTCTGCCACTGGGCTGGGGATCAGGTTCCCATCTCTTTCACACGCACACCTGGCCATAAAACACTGGGTTTGTTTTTAACCTCAAACCAGGGAGCTTTAATTAAAGAGACAGTGACCTCTTTTATGAGTTTGCTCGCATAGGGTTTCAGGGCTATTGTCACATACAGCTCACATAACAGAGCACTATTGCACAAAGCTCCATTTACACATCCTTCCCCGGCTCTTTTCCTCTCCTCTTTTTGTTTTCCAAACGTAGAAGGAGGTTGTTTTCTTGTTTACCCCTAGGCAAAGTTGTCTCTTGTGTTAGTACCCTATGGCTAACAGTCTCTTTGAAGAAAACCTACTACCTTTCTTACTAACAACACATAGATGTCACTAGGCTTGGAGAAATGTTATTCTTTAATCTATGCAGGAAATAATCTTCCTCACCCTAAATTTACTGGATATGAGTGACTGGCTAAAATGGATCTCATCCTCTGTTCCATTCTCTCTTTAGCTAGTTCTCATACCTGTATAATGGAATTTGTGTGTTTCTTAAGACAAATACTTCTCAGTATTCACTGTTATATTTACCTATATAATTGATTTTTGTGTGCAATAAGTAGTCAATCACAACAAATAGAATTTTTTATATATACTCAAAAATTAATGTGTACAGGGACAGGCAGCAAAACTTGGCCAGTTTTACACAGAATAGTTTACATGTAATTTACAGAAAAAGTTTCACAGCTACAGACGCATGTATTCCCATGCACATGTATTCAAAGGTACACAAACAGAAGGACACACAGGAGTGTATATGCAGACCAGAACTTTTTTGATGTATTCAGACTTCTGAAAAAGGCATTTAGGCACAGAAGAGACCCAGCTGGGACACAGAGACAAGCAGCTGCATAACTAGTGGAATACAGAAGCACACGTGGAGGATATGCACACAGATATATGTGGAAAGGTGTAGGTGCCTCCAGAGAACACCCTGTATATAGGCCTTCAGAAGCAGGTACAAGGGTAGGTCTGCAGGAAAACATGTATGTAGAAACTTAGATATGCCCAGTAACTGTGTAAGTCATACGTGAGTTACTGTGGACACATGCAGCATGTTCAGGTGCTGGAGCTTTCACTGCATTGTGCAAGGTCTTTGCTGTCAATGCTATTGCTTTCAGTGAAAGCTCACCAATATGAATAAAAAAAGATGATTTAGCTGCAAAGATTGTAGATAAGAGAACACGTCTTTATTTATACAGATAGGTAGATATATATTGATGCAAATAGAGATTTTTTTTAATACTTAATATATTAATACAGCTTTGCCTAGACACAAATATACCACACACACAGACCCTTAGACACACAGAGATATGCCCATGTCTATGTTCATTGAGAGAGACTCACTCAATATCTGTGTATGTGTGTGTTGGGAGAGGGTCATAACCTCCTCCATTCTTCTCCTGAAGGGGTTTGGATAATGAAGGGAAAAGAAATGAGGCCTGGGGCTAATTTGTAGTGGCATTTCCTGGCCTCTCTTATGCCAATGAAGCTCCGTTTCATCTTTAGCCTTATCAATTCTGCAGTCATGTGGCTTTCCGCTTGGACGCCTTTGTCTCTTCACCCTCCTCCCCAATCTCCGATGCTAATGGAAACTTCGTTAATGCCATTAATCTGCTGACCAGGACAAGTCAAAAACATACCCACACAATCCAAGCCAGGGCTGCAAGTGTCCTGGGGCTGCCAAACAGAGGCACCCCCTCTGTTCACTGCATTCCCGAAAGAACTTCATATTGATTTCTTTCTTTCTTTCCTTCTCTGCTTTCTTCCTTGATGACATTACATCCTTCAGAACAGGCACCAACTAGATGGCCTTTTCTTCCCGATCACTCATAATGGTATTTCTGCAAGCATCCTCTCCCTACCCTTTCCCCAGTTGCACTGTTAATGCCTTATTTCAGTGGCCTCTCATGGCAGTTCTTTTTTCCTTACACTGTCTTTGGTGCCAGGCTTGTTACTAGTATTTTCTCCTCTTGCCTTGTAGAGTTTCATAACTAACCAAATGCAGTGAGAATCTGCCTGAACTGAGGTAAAATAAAAATCATTCCACGCCACCTTGCTATTAGCTGAGCAGATAAAAGCAAGTGTTTCCTTACCCAACCATTGTTGGGTTTTGATTGTGCAGTTGCCACCACTTGTGTACTTGAAGGGTTGTGCTGTTTGGTTGCGGTGTCCTCTGAAATGTTCTGAGCAGTCCTAAGTCACTTTTGAGGACTGACGACAAACCATTGCTTTGTATTTAACTAGCATGCTGGGGTTTGTAGTGCTTGACCATTGCCTATCACACCATGGATTCTCTTAGCTATGAGTTCACCTTTCCCTGCCTGTGCAGCACACCTGCAGAAACTCACAGCTCTGAGCAGTGACTCACTGTCTCCTTATGCCATGGTATTGTCCAGTGGCTGACCATGGGGAAGTTCCACGTGTCAGGACTATGCTGGCTCAGAAAAGAAAATAGACTGTTTGATACTTGTTTTAGGAGAAATTTTCCGTGATAATCAGAGTTCATAGTCAGCTCTTGAGAATGTCAGGATGTTGAGTGATCTGTATTTGATCTAGGAATCTTTGTATACATAAATGAAATAGTGACAGTGGAGGAGGAAAAGACAGCTAGGAAAGACATGCAGTCAGAGTTGTGACATACGGACATGTTTAGAAAAAAAACATCAAATTGATGAAAACAAGGAGAGAAGTTGGCAGTTCAGCATGAGCTTTGATGATGTCAGGCTAAATCTGGAATGATATGGGCCGTGACAGAAGGCTGAGCCTTAGTTGCCACCTTCACACAGACATCACAGTAAAAAGGGATTGTTTTACAAGGAGAGAAGACAAAGAAGTTTGAAGTTCTTCAGTCCTGGCAGGGGTTGAAGTCAAAAGTTCATCCTCATGTAGTTTTGGATACACAGAATGCATGTCATTTTCTACCAGCCAGGAGATGCTCCACTGAACAGAGCATCTTCCTCCTCCAGCCAGTTTTTGGGATGATACATACTTTTTCATCTTCAGGGCAGATGAATGCATTGCACTGTCTGATATAGAAGGATTTGTGCTGATTGGTACCATGCTTGGTTTTGGGGCATCACTGAATGAGAGGGGAGAGGAAAAAAAGGAAGACAGTGTGTTACATCTTGGTATAAAATAAAGAAGGCAGTTGGGATACGCGGTGCCCCCAAATGCCTAGTTAGATGAGTGGGACAGCATCTGTAAACCTGAAACCAGCACTTGCTGGGGACACTTTCAGAGACCCACTGAAAGCAGAAAACTAAAATCAAATCCTTGTAGCCTTAGCAAGTGTCAGGGCAGTTAATAACTCATACAAGAGTTAAGCTGATGGGGTGGTGTGAGAAGCAAAAAAGACCTTGACTCTGTAAGCACTGTTCAGCAACAACTAAAACACTGTTTTCAGCACAGATCCAAAACACAGACCCGTACTAGCTGAAAATTAACTCTACCCCAGCCAAACCCAGCACACGTACACAGGAAGGGGATGATTGTGCCGCACCATCGTGCAGTAGACACGTTACTAGGAAACAGATATTCAAGGGAGTGAATAGTTTGTGTGCACCAAGCAGCTGCTTTCCAGAGGGCACCTTAATACAGAAGCAGAAGCTCTAGGGAATTAAGCCCTATCCTAGGTATAACATTGTCTTCTTCGGTAAACATGTCAATTTATCTTATCACTTTGTCTAGGCTTTTCCTATTCAGTCCACTCATATCACAAACTTCTTGAGTAAGAAGTGTTTCTTCCTGTGTATGCATCCCACAGGCAAGATGGTCCTCATATTGGCTAAAGTCTCTCAATACTACAGTAATATAACAACCTATGTCTTCATATGGCAGGAATTGTGCATTAGACTGAGAAGTAGAAGGTGCTTTGGGCTTGTGATTGGTGTCAAGAAATAAATCAATTCAGCAAAGCCTGCATTAGCTACCTTGGGTACTGCGAGCATCCCAGCTGTGCAGCATAGAGCCTATCGAGGTTAAATTTGGATCGTGTCATGATGCAACCTTCATGCTGGGAAAGAACTTTAAAATGTCAGTGCTGTATGTCTTTGGAAAATTCCTATTTGAATGCCTCTGCTATGCGCAGAACTGCTGCTGCCCAGTGGTTGGTATGCTTTGGCCCCTCTTTTGCTCAGTCTCTTCTAACTGCTAGCCTCATAGGAGCTCTCATTCTGCTTTGCAGATTCTGCCCAACTTCTATTTTGCCATGGGCAAAGACATAGAAATTCTCACAGACGAATCTATGTTTTAAAATCCTTGCAGTCAACAAGGATTGCTGTCTGTGCTTTAATGAAAGGACAATAAAAAATAATCCTTGCAGAGTTTATTTAATTCAAAGATGCCAGGCTCGTTAGACAACTGATGATAGAATGTGATTCTGCCTCTGATTAGTATGTAAGAATCATGTTTGCTACTTTTGAAATAGCCACTTCTAGGATGGGATGTTGGAGATGTTCAGCTTTAAAAAAACCCAAACCCTCAAAGCAGAGAGGGTATGGGGCAAATTATGTCAGGAAAAAGAAAAGAGAATAGTTACAATAGAGGGAGAGAGTCATCATCCTTACAAGCCTTGCCAGAGACGTCTTGTTGTAAAGTCTTGCAACAGAAATGTTGCAAGAACCTCTGGTTTACAGACTTAGTGGGAAAATCTGTAAGTCCTGCAGGATGGGGCCTCCCACCACCAACAGCAGACACCAGCTCACTGGTTTAGCAGCGCTGCTGTGTGCAACACAGTTCTTAGGGGCACTATGAAGCAGGGAGCCAGCCAATCTTACTTCAATTATGAGGACTGACAGGATCACAGCACAAATGACTCCAAACCACACTTTTTGGCCTGTAGGTGTTTAAATGGGGACAAAGTCCTGCCCTCTTTCCCCAGAAAGGTAATATAGATGAATGCCATTGGCTTGAAAGGGGATGGGTTTATGTTATGTTTCTGCAGTGGATGCAAGGGAGTGGTGGTCCTTGTTTCCAAAACCTTGAAGAAGCTGTTTAGTTTCACATAAGAAAGATGACCAAATCAGGCACTGAGTGCTTAAAACTGCAGTAGAAGTCTTTCCCCTGAAAAGCCTATAATCCCAACTGTTGGTTTTGAGTCTGATTCATGAAGCCATAGTAGGCAATCCTGCACCTACTCCTTGGTATCCCCTTCCACTGCAGCATTCATCAACTTATCAGTTCTTGTGTCTGTGCTAGAATGTAAAATTAAAGTTTGAGAGCTACCAGTCTATTAGTCCAAATGCTAGGGAACTTCTAATTTAAACAGGGAAAGAAGGTAATATTAGATGTATTTTATAGAGTGTAGAAATGTCCTGGCTAGATCACAATTTGTGGTTGATTTTTCTGCCTCATGCTCATCTACTCACTGAAACTTCAACTGATACCCTCTTCAGAAGCACACCTCTTCTGTGGATGGGCATGAGGAGAATTTATGAGAAGAAATGTTTCTTTGCAGTGCTAAAATAAAAGCTGCAAGAGAAGCTGGAGTTTGGCACTGTAGCAACTGCTGCTGCAGGGTACTGCTCTGGGCTTTGGGGCTAATAAGGAACAAACACATTTTCCTTTTTCTATGTGTTTTGTGGTTGCTTTTTTCTGTTGCTATTGCTCCTTTTACCACAGCTGAGGGGATGAAACCTCCTCTGTTCTGCTAAACTGCATCTGTTTTGACTTCATGAAAATCACTGTGGTTTGTAGTTTGATTGCCTGTATGAAATAAATGTGCTGGTCTCAGCCAATTTCCTCAGCCAGCCCTATGGGTGACAATAATGGTAATTTAGGTGTTTATTTTGGGTTCTTCTGAAGGGGAGCTATGAAGGAAGGTTTGTCCTATTGCCACTCTTATTTTATGATCTCTTTAAAGGCCAGAGGAGGATCAGGACTTTGGATAAAGTCCTAAGACTGACCTTAAGTCCACACAGAGAACAGTTACCAGGCACTTCATGTTTTAAGTCTGGGTTCCACTTTTCATCTGACAGAGCAGCAGTTTAGGAATTAGCAGTTTGCCCTACTTACCCCAGTACTAGCTTCTAACACAGGAAAACCGTTGGCACAGGCACCAGACTGTCACTTTTGTGCCCGAGGGAGGAAAGAGAGGAGTCCTCACACCATCTTCCTTTTCAGACAGTCTCCAGGAGTTTTGGAAGGAGCTTTTTACAAGCCCTCTTCTATTGTTGGCCAGGAGACAAAGGACAGAGGAGCTGGATTTAAGCATAATGACGTGAGCTCCTCCATGCAGAAAAACCCAGCTGAGAGACCCCCCCTGCTCCACACACACACAAAAAAAGGAAGAAAGGGGGAGAAAATCTTTGAAAATAACTAATTAAAGTTGTTTTAGCCTCTCTCTCTCCCCTCTAAGGGCGCCTAATCTCACAGGGGGCAGAGGGGGAGAGAAGCAAGAGGAACAATGAGTACCATCCCCCCCTTCTCTACACCCCACCTCCTGGTCTCTGAGGTTTTAAAACAAGAGGCCACTTTAAGTTAATGAGCTATCAGCTGACTGGGAGAAGTCTCTAATGAAGCCTGATGTTCACACATTCCCCAGCTTGCTGAATAGGCCTCTGCCAACCCCATAACTGTCAGAAAGTTTCATTCATAAAATCCACATGCTGAGGGTGGCATGGTGGGGGCAGGGAGGGAGTGGGGTGGAGATAAGAGCAGGGGAGTGTGGAGTGAAGGTCTCCATGTGGAGCAATTGGCCCCAAAGGCCAAATAGGAACATGCATGGCTGGGACTGACAGGCTGGAGGATCCCAGGGACCCAACTCCACTCACCATTGTCTGGCTAGTAATTAGGAAGATCCTCCAAATGGTTCTGGAGGACATTGAGGTCTGTGAGGATAATTAGTGAAGATTTGGGGGCTGTTATGTCACCAGCTTTGCTAGGGCCACAAGGGCAGGTGATGGTGGGATGAAGCCTAGGAGTCATTCTGGGGCTTTGCTGTGTGGGCTATGCTTTGCTGAGCCTCATGTCTCCTGGCAGGACTTTAGGAGTTGTGTTTGGGGGGTTACTGGAGGAAAGAGAGCAGGAACACAGGAAAGATTCTGCAGAAGATGTAATGCTGGGGGAGGAAGGAAAAGTAATGTTTACTTCAAAGCAAAGATGCAAATAAAGGGTCGAAACCTTTTTTCCTCAAAGGTCTGAACTGTGGTTTGTGCAGTGAATCAGCATTGTAATCAATAGTAACCAAAGAGCACTGTATTCTTGTGGTCTACAGGTTTTGTTACAAGACACTTCCAGATCTTTCTTGAAGTTCTAAGCAGCAATGTCGAGTCTAGATTTCTTTTGGGAGTTGCTGGATCTAATGGCCTGAGCACAGGAATAAGATGTTGGAGTACTGGACTTCTAGCTCACTCTTTGAAACTTGCTTTTTTGATGTATTTGTTTAATTAGTTACAAAAAAAATAAGGCTATCTGACTCAAGGCAGGAAATGTACTGAAGATAATGGGCCCTTCCCAATTCCTATGTCAGTATGTTGCAGCAGGATGAGGATGTAATTGTTAAGTGTCATTTAAATTTAAGTTGTGCTAAAAAGGCACAGTTAAATGTGAGACAGTCTCTGCCTCGGGGAGCCTACAGTGTAAATGCATGATTCAGATTGAGTGGAAGAAACCACTTGAGTGTCTCATTCAAAAGCCACTGAAATAGTAGTAGGATGTCTGTTAACTCTGATGAGCTTTGAAACATGATCATCTGCCTGCTACTACACAGGGTGTCTGAATCCAGGGCTCTGAAGTCACATCCTATCCAGGGTATGACTACAAGGTCCATTTTGTTCATACATTTCTTATATATTCTATAGAGAAAAAAAAGATGGGATTTTGCAAATTGTAGTGAGAAATTAAGGATGAGTATTCTTAGCACACAGGAGAGCGTATGCAGGGGGCATAGGTGACATTAAGAGTGTTGGATTCTGGAAAAGGTATGTTGGGAAAGCAGCTGCCTTTGGAGGTTTCTATGGACTGCAGTATAAATATGAGTCATGAGTCAATGCCATAGTATTTCATTCAGTAAGACTTCTGGCTTCCCATCTATTTTGTCCCATTACTGAAGTTTCACTGGAGTAGTGGGAGGAACTGTGTGGTGCTTTTTTATATGGCAGAGGCAGTGCTGGAGAGGATATAATTGGGGTCTGACAGTAAACTGCAAAGGCTGTGATGTGGCTGAAGAATCAGGAAACACCTTTCCCTAATTGCAATAACCAGCCATGTTGTGAAAACATGAGCATACTCCAGCATGACCCACTTGCTGCTTGCCCAGGCTGCCATAGGAAAGGGAACCTCTTCTCTCCTGAATGACAGTCTCCTCCCACCAGTCTGTCCCATCCAGCAATGGAGGAAGATGCATTCCTAACTTCTAAAAAGCGTGTTTGTTTCTAACTTCATCTCAAGGCATTTAGCTATGAGTCTCTCACCAAGTAGCTCAGTGAGAGGGCAGAAAGTGATGTTGGTCTTTCTCCTAAGTGCGTAGAGACCAAAGAACTTCTACAGCTCTGTCTATTCTGCCAGTCAGCCAAATCACTCCTTCACAAGCCCAAAGGGCAAAAAAAAGTTGTGAAGACATCATCCCTCAAAGGGACAAAGAATTTCCTTTGTCTTCCTATGTCTGCAAAAGCCTCTTCACCTCTGAAGCTCCCGTTGCTGCAAAAGCTTTTTCTCTCTGATTCATTTCAGATCCAGTTTGCTGCCTTTGTCCCTGCTATTTATTCTGTGCCCACCTGTGAAGCCAGATATTATTGGGTTTTTTGTATTTTCTATAGTTAAAAATGTTGGGAGTGATAAGTCCCATTGCAGTTCTTACAACAGGGTATTTCTCTTACCTCTGCCCGGTGTGGTCTTTTAGCAAATGGAGGGTGCCATTTCAAAGCTTTCTGCCCCATCCCAGTCCTCCAAGTCACACACTGACTGCCATCTCATTGCTTTCCCCTGCATCCCACTCAGAGGTTTGCCAGCCCAAAGGCTGAGCTTCAGACAGCAGTTCTTTTTAAAAGCAAGTTACCTTTTTAATGAATACTTATCACTTGTAATTATTCTGCTCGCAACTAGATGACAAGCTATTGGATCTAGGGCTGGGTAGCAATATTCTGCCTCATTAAAACCTCACTCAAATGTTCTAACTGTGTCACAGACACAACCCTCATCTGTTTCTGCCATGAGCTGCAATTTCGCTGCAATCACCAGGCCAAGTTACAAACTACAAAATGTTACCCCCTAGCATTCATTCGACAAAAGAAAACCAGTAAATTCTTTTCAATAGCATTCACAGCTTTCACACTTTCCTGATGTAAACAATTCCAAGGCAACTTTCTTCTGCAATAACACCGCCAGAATGTTGAGGTGTTGACTCATGCAACAACCAGTGAATAAAGAAGTTGACCATTACAACAGTGATTTGCACACAAGCAAACCCAGCAAACAAATGGAGAATTAGCTGAACTATTTGTAACCAAGACTTCTTAAGTTCTTTTTTCAAGGATATAGGATTTAAGCAGCTATATTCTTAATGTACCTGTGTGCGCACAGGAGAAACTGTGAGAGTCTTACTATAATAATACCTAACTCAGCATAGGAGCAGAAGTCTCAGAGATGTTTCATGAAAATTGGCTGCCAATGAAAGCTTGTAAAGTACGAAAAGATGCAGCACGAGCACACACTTTATTAGACACTAGACAGCCAACCACAAGATATAACCTGGAGGATAACACTGCATTAACTCCAGTGCACACAGACCAATGTGCTGTTAAAAGGGAGGCCTGAACACCCAGCATTCCTGCTGCTTTTAGCATTAAGTACTTTGCTTCACAACAGGTTGGGAATGATAATTGCACTCAGCGGTGTAGCAAATCCTCCCAGGAGCTGAAGTAACGTGTAACTTTTTAAAGTGTTAATTTCTGAGAACAAGAATTTCAAGTGAAATGCCTGGAATAAGTGAAAAGCAGTGTTTGTTGACAGGCAGTCTTCGTGGAATTTTTCATATCAGTTCCTTGCACAATTCCCATGTTGTCTTTGACATTTGGAAGCACTTGAGATTTAAGTATTAATCCTGGCTTATCTGTATCTGCAAGTTTTAACACCAATATATTTAAAGTTTCATCCTACAGAGGACCTCTGATCTTCTCAGGAGCTTGGAAACACAACAGAAGGTAAGGACACTTAGTGGAAAAAATAATGATGCTGACACAGAAAATATTGAACAGTTAAATAATGACTTCACTGCCACTGAACTGAGAAAGATAATTAAAACACCTCACCTTTGTACAGTTTAAAGGGCAAGTCCCAGTAAAGTGAGCCACCAAGCAAGCAGAGCCAGAAATGTGTGTCACTGTTACTGCAAAATGCCAAGACTGGAGCCAGGGTTTGGTGCAATTGAAGCCACAAGTAATAGTATTGCAGTGCTGGTTTCTATTATCCTGCTATAAAACACCACTTTCTCAGTGGAGGTGTCACAAATTACAAAAAGAAAGAAAAAAAACCCAAAACCAGATATTTTTTACCCAGATCTTTTGCTTGATTCATCAAATATCTGGCAGGCATGGCTGAAGAAAGCGTGCTCCAAGCAGGAGCACGAGCAAGTTGCCTTTCCTCAGAGGGCTGGGAACTCCTCCAGTTGTTATGGTGTCCCACTTTTCTGGGACGTTTTTTATGGGTTGATTGAAGCATGAAGCAAATCTCAACCCTCATTCTAGGCTAAGGCTGACTCCAGCTTGCTTTCGCTGAGGACCTCTCACCTTCTGACAGATGGTCTCACTGTTTCAAGGGCAAATTTTTAACTCTTCTACACTGTGCAACTATAGGACACTGAAGAAACCCACCTGGTCCACATACTTGTGAATCAGCAAAAGAGATCTGCACATCTATGAACATTTTTGATGTCCAGGCTTCCATTAGGGTTAAATGTTTACATAATAAAAGCAAAGTAAGGCTTCCAGTGAAACACATTCTCCAAATTTTTTTTCATTTTGAAAGGAATAGCAAAATAAAATCACAACATGCATTATATTTTATATTGCTATTTATTTAAGCACACTTTCAACCCTATTGGAGGAGTCAATTTCCTACTTCCCCAACAGGAAAAGACTATATAAGTATCATAAATTCAAACAATGACACCAAGTGACCATAGTTATTCTATCTGAAAAAATAATTCAAAATGAAAACTCAAAAGACTAATGACTAGGCTTATCCCAAACACAAAATGATTTTCTCTCTTCTCAATCCAAGAAGCAGCCCAAATGCTCTGTGATGCAGGGCAGTATCCGCTATATATATGCAGAAAACCCTACACATAAGCAAGCTGTTTGGTGAAACATTTGGCTATGACACTGGAGGAAAAAGGCTTGAGCATGCTAAGCACGATTTCTTTACCTTGCTGACTGCTAGATCAGAAAACCTTGACATGTCTAGGCCAGTTTGAGAAGGTTATATAATGTTTTCAGAAATCATTAGGTTTGTTATAGAGCATCAGCAGGAGGATGATGCTGGTAATTATTCAAACAGGTGATTAGGCAAAATAGTGTTACCAAACAATTTCAGAGAAACCTGAAAAATATTTTCCATTAGTGAGAATCTGATTCTGCTGCCATCCTTAGCGCTAAGTAATAAGTAGAGCAAAGATAAATGCTTGAGTCACTTTATAAAATCAATATGCTATCAATGAATTTTGTATTTATGTTCCTACAGAACATCCCAAGTGTTATCTGCAAGAGTCTTTGCGATTTTAAAGGATAATCAGAAAATGGTTTAGTGACATCATATCCATTTATCTTATATAGTCACCCCAAAGGAGGTCAGTTATGAATCTTGTAGTCTTATAATTGCTTATATCAGTTAGTTCTGTCTTCAGACATATTGGGGGAAACATGCACTATCTGCAGAACTGTTCTGCTGTGAGTTGCACAAGCACTGATGGCCTACGGAGAAAAAAGGGCATAGAGTTTAAATACTGCAAATGGCATAAATGTCAATAAGAGATAGGGTAATGCACCTGCATAGTTTACGAAATCAATTTTTTTCAGTCTGATTTCTAAGCTGGATGATGCCACCTGACCCAGAGCTGTTTAAGTGGGCAGCTTCAGTAGCTGTTTCAGTGGTCAGCCTCGGGTGGTTGGCCTGAGCTAAGGTAGGCTCAGTCAGTCATGGAGCTGCATACTGTCACTGTGGATGGCCAAGCTGACCCTATATCAATCACCCACACAAAACTTTGGTTCATAAGTTACTAAAACTATACTCTCCTTCCAGCCAGAAACTTTGATTTGGGGAGCTTCATCAGGGTTCACACATGACCAGTAGAAGAAAGAAATTGAGCTCACTTGCAGACACCTGAAAAATGGATGGTTTCATCTGACCATTTCACACAGGGCTCACTTTACAGTCAATGGAGAGAAATTGGCAATTCTAGGGTGGCAATCATGTGACCGGTTTTAGACCATAGAATCATAGAATGGTTTGGGTTGGAAGGAACCTTAAAGATCATCTAGTTCCAACTTCCCTGACATGGGCAGGAACACCTCACACTAAAGGAGATTGCTCAAAGCCCTGTCCAGCCTGGCCTTGAACACATCCAGGGATGGAGCAGACACAGCTTCCCTGGGCAGTGTTCCAGTATTTCACCACCCTCACAGTAAAGAACTTCTTTCTTATACCTGATGTAAATCTACCTTCTGTCAGCTTAAACCATTGCCCCTTCTTCTGTCACTACATGTTCTTGTAAAAAGTCCCTTTACAGCTTTCTTGTAGGTCTCTTTATACACAGAAGACATCTGCTTTAGGATGAGATAAATTGCACCATAGGAACCAGTGACTTATACTGACTAAATGTCCATTGATTTAGTCATGGTGGGTATATTTAGTGGACATATTGACTAGCTTATACAGATGTCTGCACTGTAGATATATAGATGTACTCAGACAAACCTCTGTGTGGGGTCATAACTTCCCAAACACAGATGTACTTGCCTTTGGGTATGTGGGACATGAATCTTGCTGGCAAAACACAAAAGGTACAGAAGAATTGCCTCTCACAGTGACAGTGTTTGGATGTAAGATTCTTGGACATCCCAACTGCAACAAGTGTGTTTGCAACTGAACTGACCCACACTGTATACATAAAATAAAATGAATGACATTTCCAAATGAGTCAGGCATTCAAACTACCTTTTGATGATAGTGGCAGTAGCGACAGTTTAGGGCTGCACACATTCATTGGGAAAAGGAGTTTGGCCATCTGTGCCCAGCAGTCACATCACACTGCATGTTGTCCTCTACCAGGCAGAAAAGCCTTCCCAGGGAGACCTCTGCAGTTGTTGCCAACTGCAGGCACTGATGCAGAGCTCCCAGTGCAACTACCACTTTACATAGTTTATCTTGGAAGCTTACTGAGCTCTGCTTCAAGAGCTGACAAGTTACACTACCATTATTAAATTAACTGAGAGGTAGTTTTGTTAATTAAAGCAATCCAGTCTAAATTTATTCACATAAAATGTATAGTAATTTTGTGTTGTTCCAATGCTGACCTTTGGCTGAAACAGCTCTTTTACCTCACTTATTTTTTCTCCTACGTTACACTTAACAGGTAAGAAGAGTTTCCTGCAATGTCCATGTGCACCTTCTCTTCAAAGGACATAAAGGTAGAAGAAAGCACCTCATTTTTCATCCTAGGGAAACTAACAAATAGTCTCCTCATTTGTAATATAAAAATGCTGCTTAACTAACCCTATACATCTCTGTTCAGTTCACAGCTAGAAAGTAACCATTTTAAGGTGCAAGATATTTTTCTTCTCAAATGTTTGTTAGAGAGAATTAAGACTGGTCCTTCGTTCCTCTAGTTTGGTATTACAGGGATTTACATCTGGTAAATCTGATAGAAGCCCAGAGAGATAGCTTTTGTTCAATAGCAATTTTTGTCTTCTTCTGTATGCTTTTCTCTACATTTCCCCACAGTTCCAAATACTAAAACATCAGCCTTGTTGCAAGTCATGCACATGAGGAAGAAGTCATTACAGATAAGAACGAAGCACATCAATGTATGAAATGCACTAAGGGAGACTGGAAGAGTAAATAGTTAAACAATGGTGGAATAAAAATCAAATCCTTTG
The DNA here is from genome assembly GCA_026283785.1 of Coracopsis vasa. Taxonomy (NCBI): domain Eukaryota; kingdom Metazoa; phylum Chordata; class Aves; order Psittaciformes; family Psittacidae; genus Coracopsis; species Coracopsis vasa. The sequence continues at coordinate 18,555 of JANHGB010068035.1, forward strand.
AGAATCTATGAAATAAAACCAATTTACATCAGTCTGAAGCTGTGCTTCAGTACTAGACTGAGACCAAATTTGACCTTACGCTGAGACATAGTTGAACTGTTAGAAGAAAACTGATGCCTGATCAGACACAGATTGATGCCATATGAATTAATAGATACTCTATTTGACCTTATTGATTTGTTGGAATGAAAAAGTTCTGCAGGGATGTATTAGTTTGGAAGATGCTACAACAGGTCATAGGTTGACTGCCAGCAAAGATCTGCCTGCCCCATAGGTTTGGAGACCTGCTTCTCTGTTACCTTGTCCCAGCTCCTTGGCCATCTGCCAGGGTATTTATCAAGAAACTTCATTGATTTTCCTGATTCTGGCTCTAAGCAGTCAGCACTTTCATGGCTTGTGGGTTGTTGCTGTTGGCTAGGGAAAGAGTCACCCTCAGCCACTCATTACCAATGATGGTTTTATTCCCCCTGAACAACTGTAATAATGGAATGGGACCACAAAGAGAGAAGACATCAACTTTTCTTATGACAAGTTCTGGCATTTCAAAAGCTCTGAAGCAAATTCTGCAGCTTGCATGAAAATCTGAATCTGTCTACAGACTTCACACCACACTATAAAAAAGGCAGAGGAGAAATGTATCTTTTTTCCTGTTTTCTCTGTACCTGTATTAAATTCATTTCAGCACTGTCAGTGGAGTGAATTTGGCCTTGTGTAAATATTCATTGACCTTGGAGTGTTATACAAAAGGAAATTTTTGTCAAAACTGAAATCTATGTCAAAATCATGTTGTGGTTGTCGACAAATAAGTCCAGATGCATTCACTTCCTGACATGGCAACAAGCATGAAGCACAGGCACTACTGCAAGCCATTTGTATTCTCAGCAGGATGCAGACTGCCATGGACTGAATGGGATATCATTAGCTTCACAAGATTTTTGAGTATTCAGAACAGGTCTTAGAAACTGCGCATCAACTGACTTGTTTTACTTTTCCATAAATGCATACATTCAGAATAATGTTTCATCTGTGTGATAGCAAGCGAACTATCTCCTTTCACAGTAAATCTAACAGTGGGTCGTAAGTAGCATGGGCTGAACATGGATCCCTGGGTTGTGAAGTCACTTGTGAGCTCTAAGAACATAATCTACCTTTAGAAGGCAGTCTGAGAGTCCAGAAACTACGAAATATCTAGTTCAGCTGAGAAGACCATATAGAAGTTTACGAATCAACATGTGACAGCCCTAATGAGTTGTGATTATTTGTACCATTAAACCTTAAACACACATTCTGAGTAGGATATCTGCCTAAAAGGACAATCTCATCATTGATTCCAGTGGCATTTGGATCAAGTCATTTATCCAGTTGCATAGAAAATACGATGAAACTGCTCAGTTCAAGTTTTGATGAATGAATAAGTTATAGGTCACTATTGTATGCTGCATCAGTTACTCTGGCAGTGGTAAGCAAAGCAAAAACACTAATTCCATTACCTGTCAGAATGTGAGCTTCACTTAAGAAAGTGCTTGTCCTCTGCATAAAGATACGAGTTCCTGGAATTTCTGCTGAGATGGTGTTGACCTATCTGTGATGCATGAGTTTCAGATATTCATGAAACACACTCAAGTTCCAGCACCTTAGAATCAGGAAATTGTTGTTATACCAGTCCAAACCAAATACAGAGGGAAAATAGAAAGAGTGCACAAGTGTGAGAAGCAAACTGTGTTCATAGAAAGCTCAACCACATTATTGATAACAGTCCTTAAAATATCACACAGCTACATTCTGCATCTGGGAGCATCTTCAGGAGACTTAACAGCAGACCTAGCAGCAGTGCTACAAAATCCATGACGTTTTATGTCCCAGCCTGGCACAACTGCTAATGTGTTCATAGGGGAAAATCGAACTGTGTTTTAAACATCAAAAATTAGATCTTGAAGCAAAAGACTTGGACAACTTGAGCTGGTAAAGCTGATCCAAATTCAAAATACGCTGACATGTGTGTCTGGCTGTGGGAAGAAATCAAGGAGCAGATTGAGGGATAGTCCATGTTTTATCTTAACTTTTTTTTTCTTTTTTTATGTCAAGCTACAAGTAGGCTTTTAAATACATAAATAGCATGTAGGTATGCGGCCTCTTTTTCTAGGTTCTTAAGTGCCTTCTGCTTCCGCTGATTTTAATGGCCATGGCTTTCATACAATAATTAGGGCACTTAGTACTTCCTGGCATCTCATGATATAGAAAAGGCAGTACTTCTGGTACCTCACATAGACCCTTTCCAAACACAGGAAATTCCTAAGGCCAGGGCTTTTCTGAAGCTTTGTGCATTGGGGGGATGTTTCAAGGTACAGAAAACAGAAATCATCTCTTATTGCAACTACCTAGGCTTCAGTGACACTCATAAACCTGACCAGATTCAGTCAGAGATTAGTACAAATTCACCCTGAGCTTTCAGTGAATATATCAAAAATTTCAAGTTTGCAGCAAAACCAGGAATTTGTTTCTGCAGTTTTCAGTTTCTGGCTGCAAGTTTCACAGCACTTGTTTCCTGTCTCTGATAAATGCCTTTTCAAGTTGGAGGGCTCCCTTTGAAAGCATAAAAGGCATTCCTCTTTGAAAAATTATTTCTGTGTGAGATAGATATCCCTATGATCAATTTTTCATGCTGCCCTTTTTCTGTCTTTGTGAGATTCTGATTCTCAAATGATAACCTCCTAGAGTCATTGCACATTTTATTTTAGCTGAGCTATCATTAAAAATAACATCCTCATCACAACTCTCCCAGATAAATCATGTTATTTTATGTAAGGCATTCCTTTTTTTTTCTTTCAGTGAAAATAGTACCAGGGCTTCTTTCACAGAGAACAGCCTGTAATGTTTGCTCTCAACGAGATAGACATAGCTAGAACTGGCTCACCAGCAGCCAGGAGTTGTAGGCAACTTGCTTCGAATTGTTTAAAAGCAAAGTTGAGTCATTGCTAAGAAAATTTAAACTTGAGACATTCAAGCTCAAACACAGACGTCGGTCATTTCTGTTAATAAATCCATCGGCTGGGTGCAGTGTTTGGCTGGTGATGGTCAATAGCTCAGATTAGAGCCAAAAAGCCACATAAACCTATACTCAACTGATGGAATAAAAACAGTAACAAGAATACTGTGAATTTTCATGCTTTTGTTTTCAATTATAGCTCTTAATTTGACAATGATTAGAATAAAAAGTATTCTCAAAGAGATTGTTGTAGGCAGCTTAGACCCAAAGTTTATAAAAAAATCTCAGAAAAGATCTGCTTCTCTGAAATTTCTGGTGTGGTTTCTTGAGGACTGATCCCGTAGAAGTTTCTTTTACATAAAATTAGTTAAAACTGGAAAACTACACATTTTTTGTTTTGGTGTTTTTTTCCAAAAGGAAGTCTTAGAAAGGTAACTAACGTTAGTTATGAGATAGTATCTCCTTCACCATTACACTCATGCACACAGTGGAGGAGGTCCCAATACGGTGATGAACTCTCCCAGAACAGAGACCTCTGGGAATGTCTTCCTTAAGCCACCATTTAGACCTGGAACTTAAACCTGCTGCCATGGGTTTCCTACCAAGAAGAGCTCTGCTTATTTAAGTCAGCATATGCTCAAGCTGTCAATAAGTCATGTAGATGATTTGTGGGCCATTATTATTGCTACTCCATGGTCTGACAGAACACTGTTAGCCCAGGACTCCTGCTTCTATGAGACACAGAAGAAAACCCTGGGATGTTTTCCACATGATTTGATAATAACATACAGTCCTTATGCTTGTGCATAAGGACTTTTTTTTTATATATATAGCTCATATGGCCTCTTTATGGCCCTTTGTGTGGAGAGTATATTTAAAATTACATGGTTTTATTTTGAATTAATAATTCATCATGTAGTCTGGTAGCACCTTTAACCCTTCAAGAGGACTTTACAGAGTAAGTGAACAAAGCCTAAGAAACTAGGGATGCTCTAAATGTTTGCATAGTGCCTTGAATCTGTACAAGCTGGATATGCACTCACGAAGCCCAGTGTAACATTCTCAAAAAGGCTTTTCAGATTTAGAGGGAGGCTATTTACATAGCTCTATGAGGCAAATCCCATCTAGCTTCTTCAACACTGAAGTTCACTGAACTTCCAAAAAGCCTGCAGCATTGGTCTGAACAATCAGACTGTGGAGATCGCCCAGAAGACCTCTCTATGATAGGTGAGCATTAGGGCTTTCATTTTATGAACAAGCCCAGAGGCACAGTTGAAAACTGTGATCAATATGCAGACATAATAAAAGGGGAAAAAAAAACAAACAAACAAAAAACCAAACCAAAACCAACCCAAACAGTTCAAATAAATTATTTGTTACACATTATTCATTCAGCATCTCTTGGAAGCAAACAAATTCATAGCAAAGTCTGGAAATATTGTGCTGTTCCAATGTTGGTGTGTTTTGGCAGGTTTCAGCTCTGCTATTTTTTTCCAATTTGCAGACCTTGAGAGATTTCCCACAGAAGCAGGAGCCCCTGCATAGTGAAGTTAGCCTGAGAATTTGTTCTCTCATAATTACTCCTTCAGGTTCCCTAAGAAGTAAGCACAGACCCTCTTAGCCCCCTGCCCTCATCCTCCCACCAGGGGACTCCAGACCACAGATTGAAAATCAGGCCACATAGATTTTTCTGTATCTCTCCAGCCCAGACTACCTGCAGCTATCTCTATGAAGCCCTCCCGTTTTCAGAGCCTGTTCCAAATGCACTGAAAAACAGACAAGAGCAAAACAGGCTCTAAAAGTAACATCTTGGAGCTCACAGTGTTTGAATTCTGTACGTCAAAATCAGAGGTATTCAATTTATTAATATTTGTTTTCAATACCTACTAACTTTAAACTGCTCTGTTTTGTTTTTTTCTCTCTCTCTGATGGGTCCTCTGAATGCTGGACTGCAAATATTTTGTTATTATAAGGAATAAACCAGCTTCCACTGACCAGTCTTTGCACAAGGACTGTGTTCTAGGGTCTTGCTCATGTCCTGGTCACAGCAATATGTCTCTCAAGTGATAGCAATCCAAATCACAGCTCAGATTGTTTTGTGCCTTCATCTGTCAACATGTTTTGAAAAGAGGAAGCAAACTCAGTCTCAAAAACTCTAAAGCAGATCTATGTGATCAGCACATCTCATTAACTGGTTGGGGATGATAAATTTCTATTTGCTTATGTTGTTACCCACACTCTTTCTCACATTTCTCACAATATCCCACTGAAGATGAGGGCTAATCCAACAAAGGTATACAAAGTGGAACCTCCAATGACAACAGTTATTTTCAGGTATTCTTCTGCACTTTCTAAAATTGTTGGTGATTCTGGAGACCTCCTTCTTTTTTTGAAAGGATCTGGTCATCCCAAATTTCTGATAAAGTATCCTCTGGTCAGGAAGGACAGTGACAACTGATTTTGGCAATTGTTGATACAAAATTAGAATGACAAAGAAATAGGTTATCTGATCAAATAAGAGATAAGGAATAGCTGGGAAGCTACAGAGCATGAGGTACTTAATTACAGATGGCTTTTATCTTAATTCAAGTCAAAATTGTACCCTAGACAAATTTGGCTTAATCTGTTCAAGTAAAGAAGGAGCAAGAAGAATAAATCAACATTTGAGAAGCAGAAGTGATGGTTTTATGTTAAATAATCTGATAAAAACAAGGCAACCCTGTTTCTTGCTCTCTGCAGAGTTAACATGCTGAATTGTCTCCACAAATAGCACTTGTCAGTGGCTCATAAAAGGCATCAGTTGGCGCCTGGTAATGTCAACTTCTGCTCTAAAAAGTGGGATTGCATTAATGCCAATGTGAGATTCTCGGTTTATTGCTTCTCAGTGGTTTCCAAATGAAATGGACTCAGGAACTGAGTCATTTTCACATGGGGCTACTCCAGTCTCAAACACACTCTCCTGATGGAGACAAAAGAAAAGCAAAAAGCATGCAGTGTGTAACTAACGTGGCCACAAACCATTCTGTAGACTTAAATGAAAGCTTTCCACCTCAGCAGAGCCTCCTGCAGGAGTCTCAAACTCAAGAGAGAAAAAAAAGTCCTCCCACGAGCCAGTACAACATTCTGCAGACCATGTAAGTTTACATCAGTCTAGCTGGAGAGTCAAATAAAATACCCAAGAGAAATTGAGCCTTTCAGAAATAACACTGGAAGCTATGGTGGTCCCAAGACTGACACCCCAAGTAATCTACTAGTCTTTACATGCTGCAGCTGCATCCCTACTCACCCTGGATATAGCTAAGCCAGCTATATCCATGTGTGCAGGAGTCCCATCCAAGTTGGTACACATTTGCTCTCTTAGGAAGCAATTTGGGACTGAGGATGAAGGTGCCCTAAGGATCACAGCCTGGGTGACCTTCACAACTCAAGAGGCTTCAAAGCCTACCTCCGGGCATGTTTTGTGCTCACCAGGGCCTTAGTAACACCCTGTACTCTTGCTGAGAGTTCATTTGTCATAGCAAAACTTCCTAATTGCAAAATGCCTGTAGCGCATATGGCCCAGGATGGGCTTGGTTGATCTCTTGGAGCCTGGGGAGGATTGAGGAAGGGTGAGCCAGGAGGCCTGGCTATGGAGTATCATATTTATTTGTCTCATATGCAGGCAAATACAAAAGCTTCCAATCTCTCGCTGCCAGCCATACAGGTATGCATGTTTAAAATTTTGTGGCTTGTATTCATCCTACTTCCCTTTCCTTTTCCCTTTCTCACCTTTCCTCACCCTTTCCTCCTGGGATATGTCCTAGATCATGTCCCACATCAAAGCTTGGCACCTAAAGGTTTTGCCAATGGCAAAATTTCAGGTATGTCCATGCTGCCTCCATAAAGACAAGAGTTTCCATGACTTCAGTACTCACAGTCTGTGGTGTTTCCAAAAATGAATTGCCTGTAAAAGGTCAGCAAGAAGGAGCCTGTGATGGAAAATACACAGAGGACACAGGTGCACATGGGAGGATACAGAGCCTGCGGGGCTGCTGAGGAGGGCTAAATGATGATCAGATTTAACACAGATCCAACCCTGTGAACGCTCCAGCATCCATACAATGGATCAGAGCTTGTGTACTGCTCTGAGTCCATCACCCTGCCAGGATGGCCAGCCAGGATGTGATGATGCTCAGCCTGAACAAGCACTTCAGTGTGCATAATCAGGGAGCCAGGGACTGATCCTGAAGTCATTTGATGATTCAGATAGAACCTTTGGTCCCAGAACCAGAATGCCAAATTCTTGGTGCTGCTGTAAACTGTTTTCCCATGCTTATTTTTGAGGGAAAACTTTTATGTCTCTCTGGTCAGGTGGAACAGAAAGGGGATATGATTTCACCAAGACATTAACAGACTTGTAGGATTTATAGGGAATGATTGCCTTGCAAAATCTGATGAGTTGCATGAACTTAGATCCCAACTTACATGACCTACAAAGACCAGTCTATTCTGTGCACTTAAAAGCACCATCTCACTCCATCTCATAGCTAATTTTGTGCGTTAAAGGCTTGAGGTGAAGAAACAGAAATCTTAAATTAATTTTGCAGCAAAGGCAAAAGTTCTGCAGCCCTAACTGCTCTCAGGAGCATTTTTTTCAAAGCCATTGGTTTCAATGGCTTTGCACAGGCACAACTTGGAGCCAGAAAAGAGACTGATGATAACACACACAAAGAATCAAATGCACAGTTCATTACCTCTTTGCTGTGCAGTTGCCTTGACCAGAACAGTAATAAAGTGCATTTGTCACCAAAACCAGGCAATCTTCTTGAAATAAACATAGGAAGCCACAAATCTATGGATAAGAAGGTGTAAGTTTTTTAAAAAAATTCTTTTTAGAAATGCACTCTAAACCACTTTCTGCAGTGGTATACATTGATATCATCAATAATGATTCATATACTGGCTTACTTCACAATGTGAAAGTGATGTATTTTCATTTTTAATTTAAATACAGAAAACTCCTGACAGTGTACTGATGCTGGGTAGGAAGAGAATACAATCAGGATCTTGGGAGCTGTTGCCAAATCACAGCTTCTATAAAACCTATTAGTAGAAGATCACTGAAAGTATTTCCCTGCCACCACAATAAATGAAGGATTACATGCATGCTATGATTTCAGAAAGCACTTGATTACGGTATTTAGTCCAACACCAAGATATATTCTTTAATTAATCACTCCAGTACATTTCAGTTACAGATTGTTCTTTATAGATAGTGTTTTTATGGTAATTTGAGCCAAATCTTACTTAATTTTGGTTTTGGTTTCTATATGATAGATGAAAAAACCAAATAAATGTCTTACAACAGTATTGATATTTTGCTGAATATTAATGGGCTAGTAAGATACAATTTGCCAAACCTGTCATGATACAGGTATAAAATGCAAATATTTCTAGTAAGCTGTCAGTCAAAGAACTATAATTGTTCACATAAATAGTATTTGAGTCAATAATTTTCCTAAGTCAATAAGAACAGATGTGATTGCAATGTATTAATTAATGTTTGTAAATACATACACATTTTTACAAGGGATGTTTTATGAATAGTACTCTATTTTCAGTTAGTATGTAGCATTCCCTCATATTCACTTAAGTATAAGAAACACATTCTACATTCATTAGGTGTTCTGAGCCCAAGGATCTGATATATACGAATGTTGTATTTCATGTTTATCTCAGTAGCATACAAGTGTATGTACTGCTCAAGGCTGATGAGATTCTCCAAAGCCTGTAAGCTGCTGCCAAAGTTACTTTCTATCACATCTGCGGAGAAGCTCTGTGACAGAAATAATAACCTGCTGTGGGTCAATTATATTCACACTACCAACATAACTCTCCTGAATGGATCAATTAGAGCAAATGCTGCCAGTGAACCATCCTACAAATGTAGAATGGCTACCTCTTAATGACTTTTCCCCCCTAAAAATCTGAAGGCTGTGGTAATTTGCAATGCATGCATTAAATAAAACAGAAACAAACTAACAAAAGTATTCCTTGCTGTTGCTCAAAGATCAGGTACTTCTCCAGAAGCTATTATAAATGTAGTCCATCCTCCCTTTGAAAACTTTCCATCGCGCCTCACTCAAGTGCATGCTCCTGGATGTGGGTTGGTTCCATTTTCCCAGGCTTATGACCTTGAACATAAACAGTGACTATTGAATTTCTGTCTGCCATTTATAAATGCCAGGTATCTTTTAACCTATAAAGCACAATAGAGAAATTGTACCCTGGGCTTGGACTTCACATACAAAAAAAGGGCAATAATATAACAAAGTTCATGCTAAACCTTCTTAGATTCAGCCAGTCCTTCTGCTTGCCTGTTAAGTCCACAGTCAGATCGTTGCCTCCCAGACACCCCTTCCTTCACTATTCATAACAGAATGAGATATATGCAGGAGATGCATTTAGGAGTATTGCAACCCTTTCCTAGGCAGATGATCAAAAGCTACTAGAACCCTTGGTCCTTGCTGCACTCTACTCTCTCTGCTGCTCATGGCCTTGTACCTCTGTATATGATGATAAACATGTGCAAACTGTGTATTATTACATTAGATTCATGTTGGCAGATTTTTCAGAGGAAGGGCAAAAGCACAGATCTGAAACAGACCTTGTAGCTGCAGTCCTTGGCTAAAACCACAGAAAGCTACAGCTTCTCAACAGCATGACTGCAAAGAAGTCTTTGTCACACCTAACATGATATTTTTACCCATAGAGTCATTCTCTGAATGTTTTAAGTTGAGATTAGAAAATGAAAAAATAGAAAAAAAAAACATCAACTTGAGGTGGCATCTTGCTCGGAGATCTCACAATAGTTTAACAACAAAGTTATCAACAAATGAAACTGGGCGTTAGAATGGAAAATGACATAAAACTAAACTGTATGAGGCACTACCTGCCTTGCTCTGCCTCTGCTCCTCATGCTTCTATGCCAAGTGCTTGGTTTTGTCATAAGGATTTTAGCTCATTGGATCATAGAATACCAGGTTGGGACTAACCACAGGCTGGTTTTCCTTTCTGAACTGAGCTAGTGTCCAAGGACTGAAAGAATTTGACTCTGTCATCTGTTCCCTTTCTGCCAACTATCAGTGCTGCCAGAGTGAATTTCAAACTAAGGCAGAAGCAGAAAAATATTTTTGGCACCTACTCCTTGCAATGAACCTCAAAGATCTGCATAGCTAAATCAAAATAAACAGGGAACTCACAAAGACATTGGCAAGTGGAAGTAAGATCCAGTCCAACACATGCAAGAAGGAAGAAATATAAAGGATCTCATTTAGTTGCAACTTGTCATATTTACAAGAATTCAGGCAAAATGCTTTGTAATACACATACTACCGCTCTTCTCTTTTGCATCCCTTTCTGAAGCAATTGTGTACGAAAAAAAGTCATTTTGGAAACAATTTCACATTTCCTGTTTCCCATAAGTTTATTTTGTGCGTACTTTTGCTTTCCTGAGTGGAATGGGCAGCAACTTGGTCCACATTTAGTGCTTAAGTTGGAGCATGGGCTAAACCAAGAAACTGTGCGAAGTCCAAGAGCTCTGATACACAATATAAAAGTCACCAAAGTTGGAGCAGGTAGGTGATATGGACAGAAGAAAGTGGTAAGATTGACCAATTTATCACTATTAAGACTACTGGTCCTGCGGATGGCTCCAGTGCGTCAGCTGATCAATGTGGCTGTGACAAGTTCTAAGTTACTCTACTTTCAAGATCAGACCAGGGGAGTATCATTACCAGAAAAAAGAAAAAGAAAACAAAAAAGAAAAAAAAAAAAAAGCTTTCTCTCCAAGAAGTATCAGTTCAGTAGGTGATAAATCTGTTTCATCTCACTTCTGAAGCAAATTACTCAAGGTCTTTGACACCCAACTGTGAGTTAGTGAGTTAGGCATAATATCAACGTAGCAGGCTTTGCATCAGAGGAATACATGCTGGCAAGAGAGGCTTTCAGATAAAATTGAGATGGTTTTCCAAGACATGGGAAAAGAATAAAATCATTTTCCTGTGTCCATAGAGCAGCAATGACCAGAATAAAACAACCAAGATTTCCGGCATTAAAATGCTGTCGAGAAACAGTCTTTGAGCCTGGCTAGTCACAGCCTGCCTTTATCCCATACAAATTGTTTGGCTTGAGTAGCATAAAGAGTGAAAAATTTCTTGATCTTAAAACCTGACACAGTCCTGGCTCTGTTCAGAAATTAGTCTTAAGCTTGATAGCAAAATGAAAAAAAACATGAATGAGAAACGAGTCTGGATGTAGGCATATATTTCTTTGTGCAAAAGTCGGGAGGGATGAGAGAAGCAAAATATAGGAGTAGCAAGGAAGAAAAGGATATCGAAAGAATTAAATAGTCATGCAGAGCCAGATTCTCAGCTGAGATAAATCATTGCCACCCCATTTAAAGTCAATGCATCCAGACAATTTTTATGTGTAATATAAGACCCTTTGACTTTGTCTGTGGTAAACCAATTACATTTAAGCCTATACCAATTATTTTCAAAACTGACTGCAGGCAGAGAATATGGCACTCACTTCTCAAAACTTCTCTAGTAGACTCATTTTTAAAATAACAACATTCCATCCAGGCTGAAATGGATGGTGTGCATTTTGACAAAGGATGTTAATACCACCTCCAGCCAAAGTTTGAAAGAGCAGTCACCACCATCCCTGACGCAAGGCAGTGGAGAAAGGCACCCACTGCACGCAGATTCATACTTTTCTCTCCCTCTGTCCAGTTGGTTCCTGTGGCTGAAAGGAACATGTGAAATTTTCCCAAACAACTTGCTGCCAACATCCAGGGATGTGGATTGCCTTGAGCTTTCAAGGCAGGGAGTACTTTTTGCTCTGCATTTGTACAGCATCTTACAGTCTGGGACACCGGCTTAACCCTGAGAGGGTGTAGGTGCTTCCAGGAGACATACAAAAAGCATTTGAACATCTTTTATCACACTCTGTTGCCAAACTAAAACATCTCTAGAATAACTGAGATGTGGTGGATAGCTTCCATGAGTTGAGTGCGGTAGTGGATGAATGCAGATGCTTTAGGAGGCACGCATATGGAAAATGAGAAGAGGATTGCCCTTTGTGTGAAACAGCAGTACAGATGCATGGAGCTTTTCTGTGAGACTTGATGGGAGGTTAGTGCTTGGGGGTCAGGATCAGAGGAGAAGCCTGTGAGGGTGATACCTGCTTTAACGGGATAAAACCAGGACACACTCCCAGCCTTTATTAATCTGAATGAACACTTCAGTGTTTTTACAGAGCTGTTCTTGGAAATAGAGAAATGTTTTGCGAGAAACTGTTCCCATGACTGAGCCCAATATTTATTTTGTTGCATTTATGTCATGAGAGCTTTCTAATAGGAAAAGATGTATGCTATAAGTATCTACATAATGGCTTCCCTCCAAAAGTGCCATTACAGTCTGTAAAATAAATAGTACTCATTTAATCTCTTTTGTAAATATACAGAGTTTGGAGACAATAATAACACACAGAAAGTAAATTAAACCACAGAAAACCACTGCATCCAAATGAGTTTATGAAACCAAGGGAAAAAAGACAACCACAGGGTAATGGAAGAGTATCTTGTGGTGAAGGTTCCCAGCTCAGCAAACTCTTTAAGCATATGCTTAATGGAAGAAAGAACTGAGCATGGCCCAATGTACCTTGCAAAATCAAGGCTTTAGTTATCTAGAGACATATAATAAAACAAAAATAGGCCACAGCAACCACCTAGCTGGATACGGGGTGTTCAAACCTCCCAAAGCCATTTGCATAGTCCATTTGATAATCCAACAAACTCCTCAGCTCATCTAATAAGACCCCAAACCAGGAGTCCACAATGACTCAGCTTTCCAAGGAAATAGCTTCTCAAGCAGCAGCCTCCATTCACCATCAATGTCTTTGTTCTTTCTTCAGTTTATGACTTCATATTTGATGTTACAAAAGGAATACTTCTTGGCGATGCACAATTTACCAATTGAGTCAGGCCACTCTATGCCCATCAACTCTCCTGTCATTATTATTCACTCCCCCAATATTACTGTCATCACCATGCTTTGTTAGGAAGGATTTTTAATGCTTTCTTTCAAAGCATTGACAGAAGTGTTAAATAGCAGTCTTAACTCACAATTCACCCACTCAGTAAAGATCCCCAATATACAGGAGTGTTTTGAGTTCTTCCCATTAGCAGTTTTTAATCATTTTAATGCATCCATGTTGATTTTCTATTTTTTTGTGTGGGACTAAGGCAAATGTTTTAGCAAAGCCTGAGTCCATCAAAGTGATACTGTTTCTTTTATCAACACAGCTTATAAATCCATTGAGTAAACTTATTCATTTTGGTTTGACAAGATCTGTTGCCAATAATCTTAAATAGATTAGCATTAATTACATTACTGTCTTTTAATCTTTTATCAGTCAAATCCCAGATTGAATGTTCCATTATCTTCTCTGGGATCAATGTTATAGTGGAAGAACTGTAATTACCCATAGTCATTCTATTTATCCTTTAAAAACATTAGTGTATTCAGTTTCTGCAGTTTCACAGCCTTGCTAGCCATTAGTTTTAGTGAATCTAAGAGTACCTTGGCGAAATCCTTTAAAATTCTCGGATGCAATTAATCCACCTTTGCTCTTTTACAATCCTTTAACTTTTGGAGTCACCTTAGGAGTGGTTTTGAGAGCACACACTTGTGCTGCAGGATGAATAGCATTGCTGTAGTATCTACAAGACTCCTCCAGAGAGACTGGACTTAATTTTAAGGCAGGGAAGGGAAAGACTCCCTTCAGAGTGAGTGGCTGAGTACTAGCTATCCCAGCACACCCTCCACCACAGGCCTCAGGAGCAAGGAAGTCCCAGGGGAGTCCAGAACTGCCATTGGTGACAGCTTCTTCCAGGGGAAGAACCTTACTTGACATGAAACAAATTTGTGTTCACTTTGATATATGGAGCAATCTATAGCCTGCTCATGAGAAAGGCTATAGATCCTCAAATCTGGGAGAAATTTAGGCTAAAATGGAGCTGACTCAGGACTCTCTGAAATCCAGGCTGTTTAATTCAGGGATTGCTGAAGGATCAGACTGATGAACCCCTGACACCCTTTAGGAGTGGTTAGGGAGCAAGTACATTATGATCCCCACTGTGCACAGCTAAGAGGACTAGAATTTTTTATGACATCACTGTGGCACAGTATACTTACTATATGATTAACATGGTGGGACCAGATCCTGGAGTTTCGGCAGTAATTATGCTGAGAATAATTTCTTTTCTGCCTTTCTGTGTTAGCACTATAATGTCACTCTAACAACTTTTTGTTTGTTCGTTTTGAAACAGTCTTGTAAAAACAAGAGTAATAAAGCAGGATTAATCCCTCATCTCCACTAAATTATGTCTAAATGCTTCAAGAACAAGTTTTCAAAAAGGATTGAAAGCCAAACACTGCTAACACAGGGACAATATATTTTATGGGGTTTTAATTGCACTACTACTGAATCAGTCATCTACTAAGTTTGTCTCACTGAATTAACAGTAAGGTAGTGTGAAAAACACAGGATACATAATAAACACTAAGCATTACAGTATGAATTAGCGAATCAAATGGTCTTATTTACACTTCATAATAAAAGCTTTTTACTTACCTTTTGAAACAAACCTTTTTGACAGTCTTTTAATTTCTGCTTTGTTATTTGCTAGACACAGACTTGACAAATCCTTAATTCTCTTAGCTTTGCTCAAATGGCATTTGGTTGTATCCAACTAATTCTTTTCTAAATTTGGAAAGAGGCCTGCATTTGGCACCTAATTAATATAGGTGAAGACATACATGCAGATAAACCAGCCGCTTTGTCAGGGGATGCGGCCTATTCATTTCCACAGTGCTCAGCTCATAGATTTTGCCCTCAGACTGGCTGAAAGACAGTGAGCTTGTCCCTTGCTTCATACAGTATACTATAACATATCTACAGTATAGCTTCCCACTATTCCCCAGGCCCCTGCTTCTCACACCCCTTGGTTGCAAGATGCAGATAAGTGCCAATATAATACCTATGTACCCACAATGTCATGTCTGAAGAACTAAATAATTAAAGACACCTCTACCAAAGGCTGGAAAGTGAAGAATTGCATAGCATATCTCTAGCAGAACCCTTTCTTTCCCCAAATCCCAAACTTCCCACATTCTTCTGCACCCAGAAGAGAATAAATCAACTCAATGGACTCGTTGCCTGTAAGACAAAATGAGAAAACCAATTTTATTTAAAGGTTTCAATGAAGGATGTCGTGTTTTGCTGCTATTGTCATTTGCTTCTGTTTGCGGGTTTTGTTGGGGTTTATTATAGCATAAGTCTCAAAGGCTTACAAAATTCTAAAGTATGAGATGACTTTGCAGTGAAAAATGATGCATTCAGAAAATGTCAAAAGCAGAATGTTTTGCTGCCTTCAAACTCTTTCCTTAGGTTTGAAGGGGGTGACCATGTGTGATAGAGAGAGACAGGGTGGCTTAAAGCACTTTATTTGCTTTGAGCAAAATACTGTTGAAGCTGATAGATTCCTGTTATTTTTTTATATATATATGTATATATTTGGGTAAAACCATGTTTTCTTGACAGAAAGTAATAATAATAGGAAATTACAATCAGCTCTGGAAGTAGCTCCATCACTCATGTGCTCTGACGCTGGTATTAAGGACCCCAAGGCCAAATCCAGGAGTTTTACTGCTTCATAGAGGGATTTGTTTCTGCTTGTGATTGCTGTGAACCTAACCTCCCTGCAGACAAGGTGCTGAAGAAGGATATGCAACATACACTCAATCCTTTGCATTGAAAAAGTGTTCACACCTTTCTTAATGCAGCATTTTCTAATAAATTACTGAAATTGCCTCCTTCTTGAGCGCAGATGCTGAAAGTCCTGCACAACTAACCACTACAACCCTGAGCACAAATTCCAGCCATGTGTGCAACCTCATTTGGTTCATGGAAATATTTGAACAGTTTATGGAGACACACACTAAGTTCCTGAGGCTTCTTAGTAACACTAATATCTTGCTATTGTTTGATCGTGGCCTTGGGTAAGAATTACTAAACGGGTGATTGGCTTAACTGTAATGGAAAACGGATATGAAAATAATAGGTAACAGCAATTTGAAGCAAACAATTCAAAGCATCTCCATTAAAGCATCACCATAAGCATCAGAGGAATGGTTATGAAACGGTAGCATCCACTTTCCTTCTTAGCTGTTCCTTTGTGAGAAGGAAATGGATCAGGTAAAAGACAGAAAATCTATATCTGTTTTTTTCTAAATGGCGTATTACATCAGAGTAACACCTCCATATCATATTAGCAATTTTATAGCTTTGCCTATTGGATTCACATTAATTTGATATCCAGCTTTATTCACTCAACACTACTCATTGTGGGTATAAAAGACTACAGCATACCTGGTGAATCTGTATGAAGGCAGTCCTTCTACCTTGTTCTCCTTCATGCTTATGGCTTTCAATGGAGTTTTCCAGCACAATGATGTTTGATATTCATCTTACATGCTAGTGATTTTGGATGTTTCTTCACTAGGGATCAGTTTTCTCAGGTATGGTAAACCTAAACAGAGATCACTTTTGGTTCCTTGGATCTCTACTGTGGTGGAGACTGGAGAAGGGATTTGGAAGAGGTAATTGAGTGCACACTCGGCAAATTTGCGGACAATGCCAAGTTGGCTGGGGATGTTGGCCTGATGGAGGATAGGAAGGCTCTGCAGAGGGATCTGGACAGGCTGGATCAATGGGCTGTGGACAGTGGTTTATCAATTGGCTTGATCAACAAGGCAAAGTGCCAGTTCCTGCACTTGGGCCACAACAACTGCATGCAACACTACAGACTTGGGTAAGAGTGGCTGCTCACTGGAAAAGGGCCTGGGGGTGCTGACTGATGGCTGAACATGAACCAACTTGTGCCCAAGCAGCCAAGAAGGCCTGTGTCAGAAACAGTGTGGCCAGCAGGGCCAGGGTAGTGATCATCCCCCTGTACTGGGAACTGGTGAGGCCACACCTTAAATACCATGCTCAGTTCTGGGTCCCTCACTGCTGAAGAGAGTGCAATATCTGCAGCAGGTCCAAAGGGCAATGAAGCTGGTAAAGGGTCTGGAGCACAAGTCCTGCAAGGAACAACTGAGGAACTGGGACTCTGGAAGTTTTGGGGGATACCTTAATTGCTGTCTTATAACTACCTGAAAGGAGGCTGTAGTGGGGAGGGGGTCAGTCTCCTCTCCCAAGTAACAAGTGATAGGACAAGAGCAAATGACCTCAAGCTGCACCAGGGGAGGTTTAGACTTGATATTAGGAAAAGTTTTTTCACCAAAAGGGTGATCAGGCATTGGAACAGGCTGCCTAGGGCAATGAAGGGATCATCGTCCCTGGAAGTGTTCAAAAAACCTGTAGTTGAGGCCCTTAGTGACATGGTTTAGTGGTGGTCTTGGCAGTCCTGGGGTAACAGTTGGACTTGATGATCTTAAAGGTCTTTTCCAACCAAGGTGATTCTAGGTTGGAATCCTGATGATTCTATGAAGCATCAAGTGTCTAATATGTGGTCAACAGTGTTAGCAAGGGATGAGCAGCTTCATTTATAGACTCCACTAGAATGAGACATAGTATCCATGCTGGGATGTAACAGCAGGAATTGTGGTCAGGGCATGGGGAGAAAAGCTATGTCCTGCAGGGGTTCCTGGATGGTACATCACTCCTGTTGCTCTCCAACAACCACCATATGCAACAGGGACAGACCCTGGGGAGCTCCAGATGCGCAAACAGAAACGCTCTCAAATGACTGAGTACAGATTTCAGAAAACAAAGCCCAAAACCAAACCCTTCAAAGACCAGATTTATTAACACTGAAGAGCAAATCCTGTAGGAAACTGCAATCTGTCCTCAGATACCCTCCCAGTGGCAAAACAGGGTCTGGTTTTGGAGTATATCAATCACTGCACGTTCATCAAATGGTATTAATAGCAACCACTGATAGCAAAAACATGGGTCTAGAAAATGCATGGGAAATTCATAGAATCAGAACTACAGAATAGGGTTGGAAAGGACCTTAAGATCATCTACTTCCAACTCCCCTGCCATGGACAGGAACACCTCACACTAAACCAGGTCACCCAAGGCTCTGTCCAATCCAGCCTTGAACACCGCCAGGGATGGAGCATTCACAACTTCCTTGGGCAACACATTCCAGTGCCTCACCACCCTTACAGTAAAGAACTTCTTCCTTATACCCAATCTAAACTTCCTCTGTTTAAGTTTTAACCCATTACCCCTTGTTCTATGTCAGCTACTATTGTCACAACTAGAAGACCTCTGCTGGCGTAATAACAGTTATGCTTCCTGTTTAATACACATTTCCTGCTAAATATGGTTTGCTCATATTCAATACATGTAAAGACTCAGTCATTTATCCATAACTATAAAAAGAGATGAAGGTACATATGAATAAAATGTAAGTCTTTACAGTATCTCAATGCTGTCAAAATTCAAGGATTTGATTGTTTGTAGGGGCAGAAAATGGATGTCATGATCTACGGGAATTATATGATAAATCTCTTGCTAGTTAGACAGATGTTGGATGTTTTTCAAAATGTACCAACTGGAGACAGGATCCAGGATATGCAGGCATACAATGAGACTACTAATAAACCTCAGACTGCTATTCATCATAAACTAGATTCTGGAAAAGTTTTTGCCTTCTCCCAGAAGATTTACTCATGTATTTTAAGCAAAGTGAGCATGTACTGTATGAAGAAAAATAAGAAGGAAAACCACAACCCCACTAGCCTAAATGCATCACTAAAGAAATACTACATACCAAAGAAATTCACTACATACATGACTGTATTCTATTCTCTTAAGGTAGATGGGGATAGAAAGATGGTTGTTTGGAGTAGACATAGCATTCCCCTTGTTTTTTATTGTATCATCTATAACAGAACCCTATTTCTTTGCACTGAAAATGCACAACTCCTTTAGTACAGGTCACTAGTGTGGGTACTGGCTAGAGAGAGCACAGCAGTTCTCTCTTGTGTTCTAGTACATCTTGCCATTAAAATAATGTGTGATTAATAGCTTCCTTCAAGCAACTAAGAGAAGTACAAGCACAAAAAAGCTGAAGGATGGCTGCAAGCCCACACAGCATCCACCCATTTATGTATCCTTGCAGTGGAAAGCAGTGCCAAATGCTACATGCTATACAACACCTTTATTACATTTTATTACATTTTTAGTATTCGCTTTTTATTAATAAAGAATATTCCTGTCAGTTACAGAAACAAGAGTGTGATTTATCCCATTATTTTCTTTCCATCTACAAGACAGCTACAGTTTCTCTTTCTTCTAAGATTAATATTTTCTCTATTTCCCCCCTTTAATATGACATCATTAAGTTTATGACTTACAGGGCATTATAACCTCATAGTATGTTTGAGACGATATCAAATGGGAAGCCCTGGGAATGAAGCCAAGTTCCAGTGGAACTCATGGATGTCAAACTCACGAGCATACCTTAGTTTGGCCTTGAGTAACTCACTTGTTGGGTTTCTCAAATTTAAATGTGGGCATATTCTTCTAAGAAAGCAGAGAAGTTATACATGCAAATTTGCCAAGTGACATTCCTAACACTTATAAATAAGATGACAGATTAGTCTTTTCCCCCATCTGGACTGACCTTACTGTAGACTAAGAAATAGAAGACAATGGCAAAAATGTGGTTTTGGACTTTACATGATAGTAACCTCTTTATTGAAGCCAAATGCAAGTGCCTCATTTCTGTAGCAGTAATCGTTAACAGAGACAAGATTTCTGCAGATATCTTCATCACCATCATAAAAATCTTATCGTTATGGACAGATTTACACTCAAACTTTTGCTGCCTGCTTTGTATTGTGGCATCTGCTAAAGACCATTTTCTAAAGTCAAATTTCAAGGGAAACTACTGTCACTCCCCTGAGAGAAGAGTCTCATGAACTACAAGGATAGCAAAACAAATAAATATTCCCTGCACAATCTAATGTCTGTGCCCCAACAAGCTTCAAGACTTTCATAAAAGTTTGATTGTCTGAGATAAATTTTTATTAATATTAAGCTTAAAAGCTGTCACTGAGCATCAGCAGAATAGCAGGGACTGACTCTACCATTCTCTCCCAGCAACCAGTAGTAAAGGATGGGTAAGCACTGGGAGCAAACCGGGTTAGCTCCAAACATCAGAGGATGTTCCATAAGACTCCCCTAAACGACATTT
The DNA here is from genome assembly GCA_026283785.1 of Coracopsis vasa. Classification (NCBI taxonomy): domain Eukaryota; kingdom Metazoa; phylum Chordata; class Aves; order Psittaciformes; family Psittacidae; genus Coracopsis; species Coracopsis vasa. The sequence goes on from JANHGB010068035.1 coordinate 38,861, forward strand.
ATTTCATTATTCAAGTAGTTAATCTGTCATGAAACTTTTATCTTTTGTTAAAACAGAAGCATTGAAAAGTGTAAAACATGTAAAGAAAACACAGTGGCTTAGCAAAACCAAAGAGCAAAACCATCTGTATTATTCACACCAGCAGGCAGCCATGCTGCATTTCACTTTTCTACATAGCCCTATACACTATTGCTGAAAATACTTCCTCCTCAGTCATCATCTGGCTATTCTTTTACCAATGGGTGCTGTTTTCTACCTTTTGCTCTCTTTCAGAATTAAAAATTTGCCTGAATATCACACATAACCTCAACTGAAAATTTTCTCAGGGAAAAATGTAAATCTCTCAGAAGAACTGAGCTAGGTATTACAGATGGTATGAGTATTATGCTAAAACATTATATTAACATAATACATCTTTCACCTATGAAACCTAGCCATGTTTTACATCTCAATGTAATTAATGAAGAAACAACATTGTGTCTAAACAGTACAGTGTATAGAATATTTTTCATACACAAATGGGGGTATGGACAATACACACCTCCTGTACGTTGAGAAAAATACTCCACATTAAACTGTCAATGCTAGTGTTATTCTTCTGCACTTTCTGATCTATCCACTGCAATCCTGCTCTTCGGAGGAATTAACACGTTTCATTGCTACTTGTCCTGGTTTCAGCAGTAGCAGTCATTTTTCTCCTTCTTAGTAGCTGGTGCAGTGCTGTGGTTTTGACTTTCAGCC
>JANHGB010068037.1:0-20664 GCA_026283785.1 Coracopsis vasa
TTTTGGGAGATGGCTTGTGTTTCTGGCCATGGCCTTAGGTTTGCAATGGTCAAGGGTGAAGTGTCCCTGCCCATGGCAGGGGGTTTGGAACTAGATGATCTTAAGGTCCTTTCCAACCCTAACCTCAACACTCCTATGAACTTGTAGGTGCAGACTGGCATCAGAATGCCTCCCCAAGCAGCCTGCATTCAGGCTGCGGGTTGCTAATAATTGGCTAATTTGCAAAAGCACAGCTAGGCAAACACAGCATTCTTCTAATGCTTTTTGTGTGCATTTAACTGAGCTTTTAAAACACTCTCTGAAAAAAGCAGGCATACCAATGAATTCCAGATAGAGCAAGAGAAGAATGGTCCAGATAACCTCTCAGACCTATTACATTTTGAGGTGGAATCACTCTGACCTTTAAGTGAGTCACCAAAAGGGAAGTAGTCAGATTTATTACACTGCCCTTCACCACCAAGCAGCAGGGAGCTGCAGAGCTTCTTCTCCTCTAGTGGACAAGGTTGCTATAGAGAACAAGGCCCACAGATGCTGACTTTTCTGCTCCTGATCCTCCCAAACCTGGTTTCTTCTTTATTCTGCTCCTTCTCCATCCTGCCTTCTGCCTCCAGTTCCTGTCTCCATCTCACCTTCACTTTCCTCATCTCAGTGTATAATCCTGTCAAACTTTTAGTGTTTTTCAGACACTTCTTCGCACATGCGAAACAGTGTAAGATGGCTGCTAGTGTTGTTAAGTGCTCTCCTTTGTCACAGGGAACAGAGGCTAGAGAATGGGTCAACTACTGGCGGAGATGCAAACACTGGTAGGGACCTGCTGGCTCTCCCCTTCATTTTTTTAAGTGCAATGTAAACAGCCCATGGCACCTGGAGGCTGGTGGGATGACCCAGGAGTCAAGAGGAGGAATTTAGGTCAGTTTACAGCTCTTATTTTTCTATTTGTTTTCAAGCCACCACTTTCAACTTGAATGACCACTGTTTTGGGTCAAACAATCACATGTAAAAGATAGAGCAAACCCAACCTTTGATTATACTTGGAGAGCTGAATGTAAGCAAGTTGTTAAGCCTCTCCTCTCTGAGCATCACTTCTGTCAGACTGAGGGATCGCAGACTTGACAATTCAGATAATTAGACTGACAAAGAGACAGCATAAAGGTACAAACCCAAGTCCTCCTGCAGATCCCCTTACCTTTTTTGGTATGTGTCTGGAGCACCCTTCGTGCTGGGCCATTTCTGCTGTTGTGAGCTAAACAAAATCGTGAAGGAGAGAGCAAAGGAAATGCTGCAAGCTGGAGGAAATGACAGCATGCCTTTTGCAGATAGGACTCTTGCCTCCATATCATCATTCATTTAACATCCTGGTAGAAGCTGCCTGGCCTGTGCGTTAATGAAGTCTGTCCCTGTCAGATGACATGGAAAAACCACTACGGTCCGACCTCTGGAGTTATCACCCATAACCCCGCAGCGCTTCTCAAAACAACGCAATGTTAAACCCCTGTCACTGGCAAATCGGCTTTATCTACCCAATATTTAAGAAATCAAACAGCAGACATCATTTTAACAAGTTTGCCTCTCCCAGACCTTGATGGTCAGGGCCACTGTTAACAAGTGATCAATTAGCCTTCGTAAAAGCACTGATAACAACATTTTTGTGTCGGAGCGATGGGAGGGCTGACTGCCAGGACCTAATCTTCCCCTTCCTCATGGCAATCATTTCTGAAAACTAAATAGCTTGCAGGCTAGATGACAACAGCATTAAAACCTCTTGCTGTGTTTCTTTTCAACATGCCCTCAGAGGAATTAAGTGGAATTTTAAGACATGTAAAACTGAGGAGTGGGGCTGGACCCACTTGGTGCTGCCAGCCTTGCATGGGCACCTAAGCCCCTCCAGCTCCCCTGCCCACAGAGCATGTGTCCCCTCAGGACTCTGCTGCTGACCAGCTTCAGTGGGATTCAGGTTCAGAAAACAGGGATGCAAACTACCGTTTTCTGCAAAAGATTGACTAAAGTGCTAATATTGCTTTGGCAGGCGGGTGTGGTTTGCAGACCCCAGCTTTTGTGTGATTAGGACTATTTATTCTTCCCATCACTGATCTTCCCACACCCATCAGATGCTTCCTATGCTATCAGTCCCAGGGCTTCAGTCAACGCAGCTTGTGGGTTCACCTTTATCAGCTTCAGCCTGGCACTCCTTTTTGTTGTGTTCTTAGGGCAGGGAAATATAGCCAAATTTTGATTGATATAAGAAATGCAGCTGCTGTGCCTGCAGTTCGGCTGCAGACAGATGAAGTGGGTCTAAACTCAGATCTGTAGGCTCACGGCTGATCCTAAGCTTAGTGGCAGAACAGACAAATTGCATCCGGCAATCTCAGAGACCCTGTTTTTAACAGAAACCCTTCACTGGAATCAACAAAACAGAACTGTAAGTTTTGAATTTACTTTCTGCTTTAAGCCTCCCTTATGCCTCTGGAGAAGGGCTCTGTGAAGTTCAGTATATAAAGTCTCACTCAGGATGTCGGCCTTAGAAACATAGTATTTTCTAATAAAACACAGCTAACCAGGCCGGTTCAGGCAGAGACCTACCTGGGGAAGAGGCCTGAACCCATGATGTCCTTGCCAGCTAGTGTACTGAATGGTGCCTTAACGCACCAAGAGCTCATTTTTATGAGCATTACTTTGCAGTACAGCTGCATCTGGTCTCCACATTTCCACTAATTCCTGCCATTTCTGAGTAATTTAAAATAACTCCTGTTCCCTCACTTTCTCCCCTCCTGCCCATTACATTTTTTTAATCACTGATGTCACCTCAGCTCTTTTTTTTTCAGTCACTGCAGAACTAGTTTCTCACTCCCACTTTGGCTTCTCAGTTTCCAGTCTTGTCACCTCATTCTTTCTCTGTTCCTGAAAATTTACACTAGCTTGGGCTAAGCAAGTTTCTTTTGCTGCCACTTCTTACTACCTTCAGTTTTTTAAGATGGACTCTTTACACTGTCCACCTCTCCTTGTCCTCCTTGGTGTGCCTCTGAGCAGGTGCTCTTTTCTTTCTCAATGCATGTTCATTTGCTCTTTGTTTTTTATACAAGAGCAAATGGTGATTTATTTTACAAAAGCTACCTATTTTAGACTTCAAGAACGTCATCATGCTATTGGGTGCAAGATCAGCTCCTGGGTGCTGGCAAATTGACTTAGGTAAGCTTTAGAAGCAGATTTATTAGCGCCTCCCTGCCTCATGGAAATGCTGCTGTTGCCCTTGCCTTGAAAGAAAATAAGTGTAAAACTGCAGATGTGTTAGAGACATAGAATCATAGAATAGATTGGAAATAGGTTGGAAATAGGTTGGAAATAGATTGGAATAGGTTAGAAAGGACCATCTAGTTCCAACCCCCCTATCATGTCCACCTAGGTCTGATTTGTCATACAGCTACAACCTCTGTTCTTTGTCAACTAAAGCCATTCAGTATGTGTTCATAGTCCCACTGTATGTGAGAGCACCGTCTAGCCACCAGACAGCTGATGCTTGAGACCGCTTTCTTTCCAGCTAGCTAAGGCTTCTCACCTGCCTGTAGAATCACAGAATCCTAGAATGGTTTGGGTTGGAAAAGACATTAAAGATCATCCAGTTCCAAACCCTCTGCCATGGGCAGGGACACCTCACACTAAATCATGTCACCCAAGGCTCTGTCCAACCTGGCCTTGAATGCTGCCAGGAATGGAGTGTCATGCCCAGCAAGAAGAAGTAAGAGCCTCTTCCTGCATACAAAGGTCCACAGTCCAGCTCTAGACTGGAGGCCACACTTCGCTGTAGAGCTAATATTAAGAGCTTTACTCCTTTGAGGCCTGAGCAAGACAGCTTGAAAGTGGATGTAAGAGCCATCAGGTTGGAATTAGGCCATTGTGCAAGCAGGAGTTTCCCAGGGACAGCACATATAATTACCAAACACAACATGAGTTCTGTCTTGATGATCTCATTGCTGAATAATTCAGTGATTCCTTTCAGTTAACATCAAAAGGGATGAGCAATCTTCAAGGAGGGCACTGCCTTGCCACAACCTTATAATAGAGTTATCACAGGTGTGAGGGGTAGGGGAGCATGTGAAGGCCTAAGCTGACAATACCCTTTTATGTGGGAACATTAGGAATGAATCTGAAGGTCCAAGGTCACCCAGCCCGCTCTTTGGAGACCTTCCTCAGGATTGCTGTCCACAGTGCATCAGAAAGTGCTACAGTTAAACCGGCATGCGCAGTCCCTCTGATAAATCACACAAGAAGTTAGAAAACAAATGCTGGCTTCTCCTTTCCAGATTATTTTTCTGCATTTTGTTTAAGTAAGTCTTAGAAGTTATTTGATTATTTCTTTTAGTTTCTTTTTTTGGCAGCCCTGGGCAGTCACACAAACAGCTGCAGAGAAATTGCAAAATAAACCCTCCCCATTCTCTTTTATTTTCTGGAAAGTTATGTTGGGAAAATAAATATGAATGGCACAGATGTTCCATTTTTCTCTCCGCATAAAACAGTTTATGACATCTTGCAAATGCTGGAAAAATATTTCTTTTAAGAAAGAGATTTCTCTTTCTCAAGCACACTACATTTCAGAGATGATTTAAGGACAGTTGTAGAGTAAAGCCTGTGTTTTGGATGCCCTTTTCCTTGTTTACTAACAACATCAGAGAAACCAAATGTTTTCAAATTAATTTTCTTGGTTATTATTTGGATTTGAAAAGCTATTAAAGTTTGCAGAGTTTCTGATCAGCTGCTACATATTTATATGTCTCTGTAGGCCCCCAACTAACAGTCTTAAGGAACAGAGTTTCAAAGTCAATGATACATCAGCTATCACAGAAGATCTTTAGCATAGAAAGTGAAACATCACCAAAAATTGCAAAAATATAAAGAAAGTAACTTTTCTCTTTAATTAAGTAAAACAGAGAGAAATAGAGTGGCTGAATAAAGCACTATGATCAAATGTATCATCACACTATACACACTATACCAAAAAGCCCACAAGCAGAGAAAACAGTAAGGGAACTAGATAAGGTGCAATTCATCACGCATTTCCTCTGCTGTCAGCTCACTCTGTAGCTCTCATCATAAGTAATGGGACCTTTCCCTCAATCACAGCCACATGGGCTGGAAAGGACCTTTAAAGGTCAGCTAGTCCATCCCTCTGCCCCAGGGCAGAATCAGCTACGCTTACTGTCATTCCTGACAGACGCTTGTCTAACAGCTCAACAAGCCTTCAGACACAATTCCACAACACCCCCGGGCAACCTATTCTCCTCTCCGGCCTTTGCAGGGTTTTGTCTGGTGTCTAATCTGAGTCATGTCTGTTGCAACTAAAACTGTCAGCTGAAAGGACGCAGAGAAGAGATGAATCCTGCTCTCTTTCCATTGCACTGGATGGAGGCACAGAAGTGCTCCTCCACAAGAGCTCTAGCCCCAGCCCACAGTCTCCTTGCAAAAATCTCTTTCCCTAAAGTATATATCATCTCCTATGTTCAGAAGCCAAGTTTTGGCATAGTAAGGGTAAGTGTCCCTTGTTCTCTTCATAAGGTTGTAAATTCAACAAAAGGAGAAAGCAATGGTTACTTTTTTCCAGGGTATTCCCTACTTAACTAACTTTTGGTAGCCCCTCTCCTTCTTCACCCTCTTTTGCCCCACAGCTCTGGTTCAGCCAGTCAATCTGCTCATTTTGGTTTTCAGACACCCAGAAGACAAGAATTTACCCTTATCAAGTCCCCAGAAGACCTGTAAGGACAAAATAGCACCTTGTTTTAATGGTGCTGGTAATTAGACTCGCTCCATGCTGTGGTTATTTTGCAATCAATCAGGCTTACAGATTTCCATGAGAAAAACATTTACTGGAGGAAAAACTATCTCCAGCTAAGTTATTGAGAAGTGTTCTACACTGTCAATTTGTTTTCTCTTTGCAAGAAGTTCATAGATTTTATAAAGTATACAGACCCCTTTTCTTCCAAAGAAAACCACAGGATATTGATAGTGGGAACATGAAGTAGACTTCAGTATTCACAGTACATGGAAAGCATCCATATTGTGAGTTCGTGCCCATGCACTTCCAACTTGGCAGTGAGCATTGCTTCGTAATTTAGATCCAACATGAATCAACTCCGACACTATCGTGGTACTCACAGGTTACAAGAAATCTATCAAGGAAAGTTCTTTTCTCACCTACTAAGTATAAATCAGAGTAATTGTCATCAGTACAATAGTGCGGAATTTATAGCACTGGAAGAAGTTAAAATAGAGTTCAGCTCATAGTTACTACAGTAATAGCTGAGAAAATAAAAAGATAAATCCTTAAAGGTGATCGTTAACTGAATAATAATGAAAGGAATTGGGCAATTCACTGTTAAAAGATTACCTGGAGAGAGACCAACATAACCATAATTCTGGTTTCCTTATGAAAGATGGAGAAAGAAAGCAAAGGCAGGAAGAAGAATCTTGAGGGAAGCGGGAGTGAAAAGATTACTAAAACCAGCTTATTGTTTTAGCCAAGCTCAGAATATAAAGCTAGTAGGTCATATTCCTGATAATCTGTCTACACAGAGGTTACTTATTTTTCAGTTAAATCTCTTGGAAAAGATGTAAGATTGGAAAAAGAAAAGGTTCACTACATGAAGACCTTAATAAGATTTAAATGTTACCATCTGCAGTATAAATTGGGGTCACCCACTATCATGATTCACCAGCAAACAAGGAAAGAAGAAAAGGAAAATGTAATCAAACAACTATAGCATAGACCATGAATCAGGTCTCTTGTTATTTGGCTCTGCCAAAGTCTTCCTGTGGGATCACTTCACTGCTCTACCCCCAGCTTCTTCCATCTGCAAAACAGGGGCAATACCTCATGCTGTGAGACTTATTTCAGACATTTATGAAGTAGTAAGACTCCCTAGTGCAGCAGTGCAAATGGCCATTTACTAATTATCAGTCCTATTATAAAATAGAAATAATTCAACTATTGCTAACATTTGTTCCACCTCCAAAGAGATCTCAGTCAATCATGAACTGTATGTCTAGAGTAATTCTTGCCATTTAAAAAATAAGCTCCTTTTTGACTCCTGGTATGTTCTAGTGCAGTTTGTAATGAACCAAAGGCATTTGGTGGAGCCCCACAAATTAACACAACAGGAGCAACTGATTGATTTGTACCCAGCTTCAGAGTTATCCACAAGCTGTTTCTGTTTCTATTCCTGACAGATCTACAGCTTACAAACTCACTTATGACTTTCCCAGAACCACTGCTTTTGAGAACATTTGCATCTGAAGACAAGACCAGATGAAATCAGACAAGTGAGTTTTGTTTTGTTCAAGCCCTGTGCTCTTACTGAAACCTAGATCAAAACAGATGCAAATAAAAGATATGGGGTTTATCAACCCTGAGTAAAGAAAGCAACAAAGCCAACAAAGCACGAAACAATTACAAACCCATGTGGAAAAAACAAGCATCTTTCTGATGCACTGAGGACAATTTTTAATCCACTTTTTTACTTTGGCATCAAAATTCTATTACAACTCAACTGGGATTTAGACCTAGCAATGAAGGAGGTCTTAGGCAGGTAAAGTGCATCCCTAAAACCACAGATCAGTCACTGTCTACAAGGGAAGTGCCTAAGCTTCAACAGCCCTGCAGTTTCTGATCACAGATTTTGCCAGGAGCCTGTACCTGCACTTAAATGTCACATCCTTGATCGGATTGTGCTTCATTCGTACCACACACCTAAAAATTCAGTTAGTGTCTTTGATATTGAAGGAATAAGGCTGAGCAGTTTTGGAGCACACATAACTTAAGCAAGAGGTCTGAACTCCTCACAAAATGCAATAAGTTTTTTCTAACAACCACCATGGTTTTCCATTCCACCTCACATGCAAAACCCAATAAAAGCTGCAATGTTCCTGAATACAGCATTACTTCACCAACATGTCCTGTGAACATGATGATGTATGTTCCTGCCACCCTTCTTTCCCGAATTACCTACATTATTCACCAAACTGTGAAAGCATGAGCATATAGGTAAGGAACAGGAGAGAAGGACAACAAGAAGAAAGCATAAATGTGAATCGTGCATTTCCATGTGAAAAAAATATATTCAGTAAGTTCCAAACCCTAATACAAATTTTCAATAGGGCAATGATTCTGGTCTTGAAGCTGAAAGCATGGTCTATGTGGAAATAACTCAGCTTCATATCAAACAACATTTTTATTGAAAATTCCACTTATGTTTTCACTTTCCTAAGTGATATTGCACAGGAAATGCCGGTAGCTGCATGGATCTTTGAAAGACAGGCTAGATGAAATAGGTGAGGGTGTACATTTCAACAGACAAGACTTACAATAATATGTATTAAAGGTTTTATGGAAAGTATGATGCCTACTTATTTTGCACCAATATTTTTTCATTCTGGGGGCAAGCAGCTTTATCCTTTCTCCCTTTTTCTCCATCCCTCACTTGAGGTCACCAGGCTGGATCACACACTGCCCATTACAATGAGTGAACAGAGCCTCCTTTAGCTTTGGGGTGAATTGAACAACATTTAGTGAATTATTTCTCATTGGTGTGAGGTTTAGTTTAAAAGGCATTGGCTTCCATATCCCCACAGTCTTTGAGTAATTTGAAATTAAAAACTTGAAGTTATTTTTCATGAGCTAGAACAATAGATTTTATATCTGTTGGCACATACAACTGACAGGGTACTGGCAACAGGCAATTTGCAGCATGACTTGCCAATGCCTGCATGCATATTTCTAAGAATAACTCAGTGTCCAAGAATTTGGCCTGTTATATCACAAGCCAGGACTAGCTGACAGCTGTTTCAAATTACAGTGGACTGAATGATATTAGCTTTATTGTAGTTGGACTGATGCTCTGCTTTCTCTTAATCGTCCTAATGTTCTGATTTGTCCTTTAGCCAGCAGTTGCACAGCATTTATTTATAACACTCAAGGTTTAAGTCACAAATGACAGATTGGTTGGATTGTCTTGTACACATGCAACATGATCAAAGTAAAGAACTACACAGTTAGGGAAATTTAAGTTTCTTTGCAAGGGACAGCCTACAGATCCAAGGCTAGGATTTTCCTTGCATAGCAGAAAAGACTGGCTCTCAAACAGAGCTATTCTGATTTTCCTAGAAGGAAGACATTTCTTCCAAGACTTGCACGCCATTGTGAGCTATATAATCACATCCCATTTCAATTTCTTCTTGGGGAATAAGACAAAAGGTTAGCCATGAACCTGCAAACTGCCATGTATCTCAATTAATTACGGGCTTCAGAACTCATTTATTACATCAAGCGCTAATGTCTACTCAGGGCCAAATCTTGATCACATTATAGACAATAGTTAATTTTCCAAAGACTTTCCTGGGACCAGAGTATGGCTATTGAACTTACTTACATGTGAACTTTTAACAGTTCATTAGAAATTTCCTATTCCTTCAGAAGAAAACAAATGGACACAGAGTTTGTCTTGTTCAGTTGTCAAAATAATGAAAGAAATCATTTGCAAAGAACAGCAAAAACCTGAACACAAGATTCTGATTCAAGGTGAGGGAAGGAATCCTTCTATTCTGCTGAACACTGAGAAGCCCCAGGTAGGGTCCTGTGTCCAGCTTCAGGCACTACACTTAAAGGAAGATGCAGACAAATTTCAGAGTCCACAGGAAAGTAACAAAAATAATTAGTCTACATATAAGTCATATAAAGAAATGAGAAGTGTGAGAAGTTGATGGCAGAATAGAATACTACGTGTTAACAGTCTTCAGCTATGTGACAGGCTACGGAAGGATAAGCCCATTCTCCATTTCCAAGGATACTAAAGCAAGATGCAGCAGGCTTAAAATGCAGCAAGAAAAATCAGATCAGACTCTTAGGAAAGCCTTCCTTATGGAAGGCTAGCGAAGCAATGGAACTGCCTGTCAGCAAAAGTAGGGAGTATCTGCTCCCGCAGGCTTTTGAGAAGAGCTTTATCATATCACAAGTGGAGAGATGAGTAAGGTGACATCGCAAGGGGGCTCTCAGTACTACTTCTCAGGTCCTGTGGTCTGTAAGGTGTTCTAATACTCTTCTAGTTTATTTGAACTTAATACTCTAGATAATAGCCTTTACTATTTGTCATTACTATTGCTACTTTAACATATTTAGAGGCAATAAATAGTGTAATACTGCATGCTATTTAAAATATACCATCCAAATGCTTTCTTGATTCTGCCGAACCGATGCCATAGCAGTGGTAGGACTTCACTGATATACAGAAAAAAAAAACACGTAACAGTAAGTAAAACATAAAAAATACCACACTTAGAGACTGATCTCAAAGGACTCCAGTCATGGGAAGTTGTGCCAGACTCTTGTTTGTCAATAGTTTGAAGGCTAAGTCCATTATTTTGTTTTAATCTACAGCCTACAAAAGAAATATTAAAGAAAATACAAGACAGAGGCAGAGACATGAGAAGGAAAATATCTCCTTATTTTGAGGGTATTGCATTGGTCAAATGTGATAGTACAGTCAAGGTAGAGCTGAGCCTTCAATTTAGCACCGTGGTCTACCTGCCTTGTATGTATAGAGAACCCCATATGACACTGTGCCCTATGAAGCTTCTGCTAGTTGTACATTCTCTATCATATTTTAGTGAAGTCTGCTCTCACCTAGTTGTGGAACTGCTGATATTTACTCCTAAGTAGCAAAATTGTGAAAGACAAAGAAAACCACTTTTTTTAAAGGAAGCTCAGGTATCTGTTACAGACTCTCTGGATCCTTCCCAGTCTCCCTGATAAATGAACATAAGAGAAAGAAACTTTCCATGCTCATACAACAAACTTTCCTGCATATTGGTGGCTCTATGGTCTCTCGCATTATGAACCTAACATTGCACAGGACATGACATGTTTTGCAAAGAGCCAAGAAATAATCAGTGGAGCCTGCTAATTTTGCAAAAACAGCAATGAAGGATGAAAATAAGCAAAGTACTCATATGTTCCAGTGATAAATAGTAGTGATAGCATCCATCATGCAGCTGTGGCCTCTCAACACCACTCTCTGTACAGGTAAACTAGAGCCGCAACTCTTTCCACCAGCATTCCTTCTTCCACACACACAGACAGACACACAGACACACTTTACACGCTTTTTTGTTGTTCTTGTTGGTTTTTTTACTTTGGTTAACAAAAATAGTCTCTGTATCTGCTTTATTCTTTTGGTCTAACTCTCATGTCCACACATTTAAGTCATTAACATATTTATTCCTTTGTTCCATGGTCTCAAGGGAATTCCCTCTAATTCAGTATGTGGGGATTGCAAAAGATTAATAGAAAAGAGAGTAAAACATCCAAATCTCTCATGACTCCAGAAGTGGATAATTTCTCTTTATCTTTTCAGCTATCCCTCACTGAATTGACCATTAAAGTAACAACACTAAACCATTCTTCCTTCTAAAGGTGGTGTGCTTTTGGAAAGGGATTTCTTTTTAATCAGCGCTAACAATCTATTATGGTCCACAGGGCATGATCTGTATGAAAGGGATAAATCTTCAAAGTGAAGTATAAAAATCTGCTAAGCATTATATGGATTTTGTGGGTGTACCTCCAGCTTGCTACTTTGAAAACTTGCCCCTTTTGCCTGTCTTGAACTGACTGAGGAATTTCCAGATCTGATGTATCATTAGAAATAAAGTGCTGGATTGTGCGCTAATGGTACTGTTTGAAATTTAAACATACTGGGCTTTCTATACATGAAAAAGGAAGTATTTCCAAGGAATGCTTGGAATGTATTCAGCAAGGAAATATATTTAATTATATTGAAACAGAATCCTAACTTTATTATAGATGACTACCCTTGCTGATAGAAAAGGACAAAGAAGGATTTTAGGAAAGAATTGCAAAAATATGGTTTAATGGCATAAGGGCTAAACAAGGTTAAGGAACAGAGGTGCTAAACTTACCGTACTTAAGCCACATTAATCTTTTCATTAGTACATTAAAAAAATCACAACTTTCCATCTCAAGTCATTATGTTGATGGGGCATCTTTGATCTGAAAAAACAGCAATGATCCCAATGGGAAGCCAGAAGTGTTTTTGATTATTATCTGTAAAGTCTAAAATTCCTTAGGTGAAATTCAGTATGAAATGCATCCATGCAATGATGAAGGTGAGTGAATATGTCAACATCTGTGCTTTATTAAAGCTGGACTATTTTTACTAGGCACTGAACCAGAGAGACCAAATACCCTGATAAAACCAGAAACTCCAGGAAGGGTTCTTTGAAGGTATTTCTTGCTGTCATGTTACTGAAAAATACAACTTAATGTTATTTTCCTACATGCTTAATATAACCAGTTTGCCCCCACTGCACATCGTGATCCAAAACTGCCGTCTTCTAAAAATGTACGGGGAAGGAGATAGATTTCTCTTGCTCACAGTGGGTATCAAATAGATCATGAAAATGTGTTTTCAGATGCTCTGAGTAATGACATTTCTGATAAAATACAGCTTAAGTGTTGCTAGGTCCAGAAATCTAAAATAAATATTCAGAATTATATCTCATTAGGATTAATTACTGGGATCTAAGACTCCCAGAGATGTGATTTTATTTAAAGCAAAATAGTATCTGTGACTTCTCTGATGATTGAATTCTGAAAGGCAAACATTTGTAAGTGCAAAATTCAAGGAAATGGTACTCATTCTGTCATCTGAGCTCCTGTTTAGCACAGACTACAATGTTCCTTCTGTGCAAAGCCTAGTAACTAATGCTGGAGACTTGCAGATCCAGCAGAAAGGCAATCAACACTGCTTTGGAAAACAGCAGAGACAGAGATTTGACAAAGTGAAAATCCAGCATAAGAGTAGTAGTGAACAGGAAAGTAGAGCCTGTGGAGCTGCTGGTTCAAACTCCAAGATAGTGAATGGAATCACTGCTCAATCTCTGTGAGCTTTAAATTAGGTCATACTCCCAATGTGAATGCTCTGTTTCAAGAAAGAGTGACTCTAAATGCATCTCCGTGAACAGACTCTAACCAGAGCTTTTCTTCAGGGCTGTGGAAACCTTAGTAAATATTAATTTGTGCATTCTTACTGCAGTTCAATTTCCACATATTCATGTATATAAAAATTCAGGTTTCATGAAGTTTGCAAAAGGCTGAAAAATTATATGCCATGGAAAATACAAAAACCACTAAAACCTACTAGAGACATCCTCACTAAGCTATGCAAAGAAGACCCCTTGTAAAAAACCCTTTATAATCTGTCTAATTGATGTTAATTTAATTGGTTATCAACAGCACATTTATCCTGTTTATTTCCACAGAATTCCTCATGACTCTTTAGAGGTTGCTTATTATCCATGCCTAGAGAACTATGGCAGACATGCAAATTCTGTGAGCCAGAAGCTAATTTAAAACAAAGGAGTTACAAAACCAGAACTAAACTACAACCAAATTACAAAAACATTTTAGCATGTCACAATTGAATATAGATGTCACAGTCTGTCCAGAGGTAAAGAAAAGGAAGATCAATTCAGTCTTTCACGGTCCAAGGAACTTTTTCTGATTTTCAGCAAATTACTCTGATGATAATACAAAAATATAGAGCCAAAAATACAAACTGGAATCCATGTCACTATAACACTGCCTCTGGAAGTTCAAAGGAACTTTTACAGAACTGTCAAAATGTTTTCACCAAACTATTTTCCCATTAAAAGGCTATTATGTTTTGCCAGGAGGACTATCTGGACAGGTAAAGGCAACAAAACGCACCTTGCTGATTGGTACCAGGCTCAGGCACTTCCCTGGGAAGTGATGCCAGTCCCTGTCCCACATGCTGTTGGCTGTGGTCTGCATTAGACCCTATGGTGATCGGAGGTTGCACATCCTATATTCTATATTTTCAGCTGTCCCAGCAGCTAAAAAACAGACAGAAGAGAGCGTTTTTTGTTTTGCAGCAATACTGTAGAGTTGTTTTCAGCTTTAAGAGAAAAGAGAATATTGTTCAAAACATAGACTTTTCCATAAAAAACACATACCTCTGGCTGAGGTATCTAGACTTCTCTTCAACATGGAAAGGCTTTAAATATTACCTAAAGAATAAGGTTAAAAGTGAGCTCATTACTCTTCCGTTTTCCCCAGTGAAACCCAGGCATGTCAACAAATCATATCTAAATTAGCCCCCTAATTGCATGCAGGTAGGTGGATCTGAGCAGAAGTTGGATGGTGCAAAGATCTCCCATTCTTCATTGCTGTGTTTTGCACTGTGTTTTCACTGAATATTGCAGGGTTTGCAACACAGAGCCATGGTACTGATAATACAGATGGGCTTCTGCAGGATGGATCTCTGCAGTACATGTGTCTTCACCCTGTTTGCTCTTCAGGTGATAGGTCCTGCTGGAGGTTGGTTTGATTCCGAGGCACAACATCCAGCAAGCTTGAGGCACCTGTATCTGGTTGCAAGAGCCAAAGTTTCCCTTAGCCAGCACAGAGAAATTGTAATTATCTGTGGGTCCGTGGTCTTTTTCTCCTTGGATTCCCCATTTTAAATACACAAGAATGAAGGAGTTAGGAAGAAGATCTTTCATAATCTTTAATGCCAATATGTGACCTCACAGGATTCTCTCAATGCGCTTAGGCTAAAAGCTGCTTGGATATATATTTATCACACAGAGGCACTATGCAGGTTCCAGTCTGCCATATCAGTTCAATGAAGATATGTTCTACTCTTCACTTTCAGCACCAAATAGACATGTTTTTGCTGTGACCATTGGTTCCCTCCAATAGGAAATTCATCTGGGCTGTGTAGCTCAAAGCTAGACACAGCTTTGACTACGCCAAAGTTCAGGAAAGCATATACAAATGAGGAATTGTGGTTGCCATTCAGGAAAAGCCTCACCTGTAGTTTGCTATCAGTACAATCACTAGCAAGAGGGTTTAAATACCTTTTGTCCCCAGTATTTGAACTTTCAAGAATGTAATGTGTCCTAATGCTCCCTTTTCTTTCTACTCGAGCTGTGATTTGCCTCCTTATCTGAGAAGCTGATCCAAAGCTCACCAAGACAGAAGTTCTTGAGGACAGATTCAGGAAGCAAAAGGAGTTATAGTGAATGTAGGTATTTTATTACCTCATTTCAGCATGTTTTGCAGTGTGAGATAATGTCAGCTTTTCTTGTTGCGGACATGTTGCTATCTCCTAACAGACATACTAAGACCTTGTACATTCCAGTGATATTTTAAGCCAGAAGGTCTTAAAGTACAGGTCATGACACATTTCCTGAGGGTCATAAACCTACTCCCTTTCACTCTGTCTAGTCTGCCACTGAAACAGACTTGCTTAGTCATTTGCCAATAGACCTTCTCCGATCACAGCAGCACTCTATAAATCACTGTACCCATTCCAGCATGTTTACTTTGAAGTAGCGTGGGAATCAGCCTGGAGAATTGTGGGACACATCTAAGAAGGTCAAATAGAAAATAAGCAACTGTGGAGTCACAGCAGGCAGTGAGGCTGAAGACATCTCATCACAGCAATTAGCAGGATAGATGATACTAAAAAGCTCATCATCTGGTTAAAGTTTTAAGTGTCCAAGGATTACTGGAGGACACAGACAGAGGGAGACATATCAAAACTCACTGGGAACATGATTCACTAAAGCATTTTCTGTGTGGATCTGCCCCATAGTATCACAAGGGCATAAACCTCATTGCAAATTCCATAAGAACTGTGTTCCCTGGTTATTTTTCTGATTATAGACAAAGGAGGACAAAAAGATATATTTGGAAGATTCTGTCTTTCCTTTGGTCCTCCCATTGTCAAGAGACCAAATGATGAAGTCTCTTGAATCTGCCTTAATGATGCAGGTAACAAGAAATTTCCCATATAGCATAACTGCAAGCATCCAGTTCCTCTGGTGTGCTTGGCTGATGACTCCCTGTATTCAGGTAACTTCCAGAATGCTTATGATCTTGGTCCATTAAATAAAGCTCTTGCATTGTGCCACACAGGTATGTGGATGTCAGCCAGCAATAACTCAGATGTCATGGGTGGGGGAAGGCATTTTCATGCAACTTTCTTAACCTTTTGGTACAGGCTGGTAACAGAAAAGAAGCTAGTCACAGACGATTCTTTGTAGGGTGGTGTGGAAGGTGATATGGTTTAGATCAGGGGGAAATTCCTTCAGTCTTCTGGTTTTGTCACTATATAGCTCTGCAGACTTCTTTTTGAGGACAGATTATGCCTGAGATGTCTATATAGATACAACTGAAAAGTGAAAGCCTTTCAACAGAGCAAGGTTCACACAGGCAGGTGATGATGTTTCTTACACCAATCCATAATGTCCCTTTCTACAAACTTTTCCTTATTTGTATCCTTGCATCATTTTGGCTCCAACACTGTTAATAAAACATGAAAATACCTAAATATTTCAAAACACAGGAACCATCTCTGCACTTTAAGTAGCACACTGGCAAAATAGTGTCCCAAATGAATACATCTGCTGCATCTGAGGCTAGATTTCCACATGGATGTCAGGTAACCTGATAAAAGGGAGTGGATTTAAAATGCTCATTTCAAATTAATCTGAAATGAGCATAAAAGTTATTTCTTGATTTATTCTGGGCCTTTTCATAAGCACCCATGGATAGAAAGTTCTCCAGTAGTCATGATTTTTCCACACTGGGTAGGGAAATATCTGTTTGAAATGGCCACTGCCAGTCATTGATGTAAAGCCAGTACTTTGAAAAAAAGATACTGCAGATATCTGCATGTTATTCCCTATTCCTTACTGCTTGGCTGATCTCAGCTGTTGCGATAAAAATGGACTTCGTAAAGCACTCCTTCTTGTAGTTAAATTCACCTGGTCCTGTTTTAATTTGGATTTGGATTTATGCTATGATAGAACCACTGCCTTCTCCTAACTTTTCTCTGGCTACCTCTTAAGGAAAAAAAAAAAACGCTTTTTTCTTATTTTGATTTGCATCAGTGAAATCCAAAGTGAAATCCAAAGGTACTTAGCAAATCTGGTTGATTGCACTCCCAACCTCACATCAGGGAGGAAGGTTAGTCCAGTTTTTGAGTTTCAGACTAATGCAGAACTGTACTTTAGAGAAGCATCCAGCCCACAGCTGCTTTTAAATAGTTTACAAAAGACCGTTGCATTTGCAATGACAAGGTTAAGCCACTGGCACATGCAGCCACTGCTTTATCACTAACATAGATCCTTTTTTTAGCACAGTTCAGCCTGCAGCCCTAGGAGAGCTTATAATAACTTGTGGCACCATTTTAAAAATAAAGTCTTTGTAAATGCCAACCACATGAACCTTACGGCCTGCACTGACTATTCTGGGGAGAAAAACACCTTATTATTTCAGAGACATCTCACAATAAATCCACCAGAAAAGACTGACCTGAGCATAAGCACTGCTGTCCTGTGTTGAATTGTCCTCAAAATGCCTCTAGCGACATTCATATTCTAGTGATATTCATATCTAATTCATATTTCAAGAGACACCAAAGTAATTGAGGAAAGTTATGTGAACCCAGAGCCTGCTTTCTGAAATTTTGAAGAGCACAACTTCTCTTATTTTCGGAAACACCTAGGATTTCAATTCTAAGGCAGTCTTGTAAATATTTTTCGAAGATGATCCCTTGGTACTTCTAACTTATTGGATCTTCATTTAACTGTTTTAGTAATTAAATCACAGAATCATTAGCAGGGATGGATCCACCAGTCCTGACAGTGAATTTTCCTTGAAAGCGTGTTTTGAAAAGGAGTTTCTGTGAAGAAAAATACAGTAAACATGCAACCTTTTACTATCATTAGCAGGGTAAAGCTGGAGCTGTGGATGTGCTAAAAAGGAGGTTAACGTAACAATTGCATTCCCTGCCAAGTCAAGGCAAGCTACCAGTTGCTGGCAACTACTCAGAAAACTAGGAGTTATCTTTATCTCTTTTGGCTTGTCAGGAGGATTATGATTTAACTGTTTCTAGAGCTGGGAAAGGTGTAAAGGACATGTCACTATTCAGTAAATCATGATGAAATAAGGCAGATGATAATGTAGAAGAGCACCTGAAATCTAAGAAAACATATACATTTGTTTTTAATTGCTGATTTATTTTTAATCTAATTGTAAATATTGCAGTCGTATTTGATATTTTGTGTTGTTTTGAATCAGTTTGGAAGCAAATAGGACTTCTTTTTTTCTTTCTTCTTTTTTTTTCAGAATTCCTTACATATGCTTATACCAAATGGTCTAGTGGCCTGGAGTTATTTAAAGTCCATAGACTTTACCAGATGAGCCAAAGCAGGAGCAGGGCTGAAGAAGAGGCACCTGTTGCATTGACAGACATCATGGCTGGCCTTAGGTTAAATTGTTCTTCAGATACTGCCAAGGATGTTCTTGGTACAAGCCGAAGGAATCAGTGCACACAAGGTGGACGCCTGTAGTGCTGAATATGCAGTGCAGGAAGAGAAGTTCCCATGTGGACATCTCTACCACAAGGTCTTAAAACATCCTCACCAGTTTTTGACTGACACCTGCAAATCCACTTCTGGGGTAAGACAGGGCTCCAGTCAGTGTAGGTATTTGCCTTGCATTAAGTGCTTGTCAGCATTTAGGCACTCTAATTCCTTTCAAAATCTGCCCCACTATCATCAGTACCAATGCGCTTACGAACACTTACAAATAGTAATATGCTCATTACTAGGACTATCACATAACCCTACACGCTCACTTGACACAGAACCAGAACATCTCAGAATATCTCTATCCAAACCTGTCCATCAGAGTGGCTCTCCCCTTCCAGGAGAAGTTTCAGGACTATCGTTACCTCCTGAAGTCTGAACTGCAGAGCTAAGAGCAGTACTTCAAACTTTATTTCATGGAAGTTCTTCACATGTGAAACAACATCTGTAGTTAGGTTGAATGGATCTTGCTGCAAAGTCAATTTAAAGATACTCCTAAAGTAGGCAACAGAAGAGTTGAGTGTGAGAATCAAATATTCGTTAAAAATTCAATCAGAACTTCTTGTATCTATTAAAATAATACTAGCAAGAGTCTGAATAATAAGTAATGCACTCATGAACATAAGCAGCAGCAAAATGGCCAACATGAAGATGTGTGTAGAACCCACCCAACCAAAGTTGTTGCCTTTTTCCAGCAAGCCTCACTGCCTTCTCAGCCCACAGCCCATTTTGGAGGCAGAGCACTGCACGTAGTGATGAAGGAACCTCTTCCCTTGTCTCATGACCACAAGCCCAGAGCCTAGCCAGGCCACAAATATGACCTGCAAGATCAGATTGATCTCAAATGCAAGACAGGCCTGTGACACCTGTGAGCCAATTGTCTGTATAGACTCACAGCTCTCATGGTGATCGTGCTCTTAACTCTGTGAAGTACACAACTGTTGAAGATATCTGCCAAGGATTTTCTGACTTGCTGGATTTGAGTCTCTTTGTTATTTCATTTATTTTTATTGGAGACAAATAAAAAGCTAGATTGATTACATCATGCTGTGAAAGTAGAAAATGAATGCAGCGATCAAAGAGCCCGAATCCCATAAATCTTTGTTAAAAAAAAAAAGCTCAAGCTGACAGTATTTCACTGGTGGTAATGGAGGTAGGTACTCCGGAGGAAACCTTTCTCTCAGCAATGGGAGAGATTCAAAGGTACACTAATTTATTGCACTTTGCTGTTTCAGGTACACAGCATTGGATGAGAGAAGAGTTGGAGAGGAAGGCACCTTTTATACAAAGAAAAACTGTCAGTCGGTTTCTTATCTTTCATGATCCCATTAACCTGCTCATGGCATCATCTTTTCTAAACATCTGGAGGTTAAGTTATTTTCTCCCAGACAGAAGAGAAAGATTTCCAAACCCGACAGGGATTATCTCATGCAGGTTTAGCTTAGTGCTTACTGGGTAATCAGGACACTGTTTACACCAGGCACACTGCCTATATCCCACCACCATTAACTTTTGCCTCTCAGAAGGGATGCTTGACCCATGCTTCACTCTACACCTGGTAGACTCTGCCTTTGACACTGCAAACAAATGGCAGCCTCAAATCTCCCATGCAAAGCATGGGACCTGCTCTATGTACCCTACATATTTCCACCACTTCTTTCCTTAATTCTCAAGAGGGATGGGAATTATGCATGCATTTACTACATGGGCAGCCTGTTCATCAGGAAGCTGTGGGAAGGGTCTGCTGTAGAATAAGACAAGCATCCCTTCGGCCCAGCCAGCCCCAGCCTGCTCTGGGTGCAGCTAATGTCCATTGCAGCTGCTTCTCCTGGCAATAGAGATGTAGATGCTCATCCTAAACTCTGCAGCCATACTGCCTTTATCCTCCATCATACAGGATGAATTGTTACATAAACTTGGCGATGAGAAGGAAACCTTGGAGAATGAGTGAGGCAGAAAAGAAAATACCTGGGTATGAAAATGCCCCACTTCATCCTCAACTGTCAGACTTTGCCGTCAGCTCTGTACTATGCAATGAGTCCTAGGCTGTTCTTCTCCCCTTGCAACCATGTGAGCTCCGGCAAGAGGACACAGTGACAGCCCTGATATGATGGCAAGAATGAATCCCTGGTTCTGGGTAAGGAACATGAGATATCCCTTGAATATGAATGTACGTGGGATTTTCTACACACTAGTGCATGCCAG